>LVLI01000590.1:0-41765 GCA_001687465.1 Halocafeteria seosinensis
CTACGAGCAAGATGATACTATTCTACTTACGTTTCAAATTGCACGGTAGTCACGAAATGCCGGATCATTTTGACGTTCTCTCTCATCAAGCACAGGCTTAGCCGAGACATCACCAGCTTCCTGTAGTTTCGTTGGTCCCACGCTCCTTTGTTTCCCCTGCAGATACCAGTGCAGATAAACCCGACGACGTCCACATGCATGACATATTTCCCCTTCCTGGGGACGAGGCACAGGATTCGGAAAACGTGGAGGAAGAAGATGGAGTAGTGACGCGTCAGGCGAGGACTTATTGTATATTCATATGGTTATACGGAAATACTCCCCTAACGAGTTGTGTGTATTGTATACGTCCTACCGGAAGAATCTACGAGCAAGATGATACTATTCTACTTACGTTTCAAATTGCACAGTAGTCACGAAATGCCGGATCATTTTGACGTTCTCTCTCATCAAGCACAGGCTTAGCCGAGACATCACCAGCTTCCTGTAGTTTCGTTGGTCCCACGCTCCTTTCAGTGTCCCCGGGAATCTCTTTGCCAGACGCTTAAGGAAGCGATACGCATCGTCTCCGAAACCTCCAGTCGCTTCCGAGTTTAAGGGGAGTCCGGATCCCCCACGAAGTATTCCCCTGTGTGTATTGTATACGTCCCCTGTAGAATCATTACAAAACATGATGTCTTTCCGATCGATTGCCTCGTTAGCTAGACGGTCAGACATCATGTTTTGTAATGATTCTACAGGGGAATACTTCGTGGGGGATCCGGACTCCCTTTAAACTCGTTAGGGGAGTATTTCCGTATAACCACATGAATATACAATAAGCGAGACGATGCGCCTGACTATATATGGAGACTCTCTGAACGCAATTAATTGGGCGCAAGGAACGTTTGCCTGTAATTCACCCCACCTGCAGCCCGTCCTTCAGAAAATAATCGAAACACTTGAGCGTTTGCGGGAGCAGACACAGTCGGCAGGCAAGCCACAGGTGAAGTCTATCTCGCTGCATCATGTTCCTCGCGAGGAAAACACGGAGGCTGACCGTCTAGCTAACGAGGAAATCGATCGGAAAGACATCATGTTTTGTAGTGATTCTACAGGGCAATACTTCGTGGGGGATCCGGACTCCCTTTAAACTCGTTAGGGGAGTATTTCCGTATAACCACATGAATATACAATAAGATCTGTCCCCCTTCTGGAAGAAGAAGACGAACATCACCCCGATGTTTGGAGCGAGATTGAAGGAGAGGTTCCGTGTAATACCAATGTAATAATAATATAATAGATTGCATATTCAAGTGGTTATAGGGAATTACTCCTCTAACGAGTTTATAGGGAGTCCGGATCCCCCACGAAGTATTCGTGTGGGCCGCCACACCCCGAGCAACGAAAGGAAAAAACCCCCCCAGCTATACAACCAGCTACAATGAGGAGTCACTATCCATGCTTTGCCGTTCGCTCTGCGTACTGTCATCCCTATGCGCCGCCTCCATTTCATCAGCAGAACAAATACGGAGCAGGTGGCGCAACACTTTCCCTCCCTCCTTTCATACTTTCAGAGCACTTACACCGCTGGAGCGCCTCTCTATTACAAAGGGGAAATTACTTTCAGAGCACTTACACCGCTGGAGCGCCTCTCTATTTACAAAGGGGAAATTTTGACGCATTCTTGCGAAGGGGTCAGTCAGGCGGACCGCTCTCGGACTCGACCCCATCCTGAAAACGCTCCAAGACTTGTGGTAGTTGCGAAAGGGGACCCGGGAACGAAACATCATCCAGGTAGGCATACACTTGAATCTCCGGGTGCTCCTCTTTAATTCGTTCCAGGACATCTCTGTGAGGATGCAAGGCTACAAGTCATTATGGAAACTAGTCTAACATAATTCAGGCAAACAATGATATAGCTCCTGGTGAACTCCCTAACAACCTCGGCTTATCATTATGGCGACCGACATCGACGAACTCATTGATAATTCATTTCGATGGGGGACCTCGACAGACAGAAGGGCGCAAGATCAATTCCAAATATTTTTATGGCCGGTACGAGACTGCAGACACTGCAGCGTTGTGCATCCCTTGGAAAGACTATTCAACTTGAATATCAAAGTCAAGCTTTCATTGAAAGTTTTCAAACGTCGTTTTGTCAATTTCGATAAGATTCTATTGTAAGAATCGCAAGGAGCCGGCCTCACACACACAGGGTATGTGTGTGGCATGTTAACTAAGGCAAAGGCGTGTGTGTGGGTGCACATTGGGTTTCGTCTAAACATGGAGGCGTATACAGCACCAGTATACGGAAGCAGTTAGCCAACGATGTTTTGTCTGCGCTATTGCACAAGAACAAGCTGTACTAGTCGGATTATACTAGCGACGTTCTTTCAAAGGCCGGGGTGTTTACGTCGGAGTGTGAACGTTCACACAAGGGTCTCGTTCAGCACCAAGCAAAGATGGCAACAACGGGGCGATACCAACAATCGGAGCAACAAGGAGTATTTGGGTGCAGGTTCGCCTACTGCACAGTATGCCCGACGCTTGTGCCAAAACGCGAAGGACACGCTGCGAGGAATCTGGCGCCAGACTAGATTACTGCAGCATGTACGGTCTTCCGTGCCTCAGTCGAGAGAGCATTTATTGCGTACCTTGAAAGAGAAAGTTTATCGTTGTGACGATATATTGCGTTTATCTCTTGCAAGGGCAGCTCGCGTAGCTACAGACAAGCAGTGGTGGAAGACGAATCTCGCGAGGTTGCGAAAGGAGAATGTCGTGGCGTTTTATCGCAAGACACCGTTTGAAATGGTTTACCATATCTTGATGCTGCAAACTTTTGTGTGGTTCGTTTGGTGGTATAGCCACCGCATTTTCCACGCCTCTAAAGGGGAGAGAACGGGTTTAGTGGGTCTCATTGGGAAGAACTTTGCTCTCAGTCTCCATGGGCTTAGGGATGGTAGACTGTGGACAGCCTGCACGAGTAGCCTCTTAAATATTGACCTGCTATCTTTAGTAGGCAACGGCGCGTTCATGTTGATGTTTGGTTTGAGTTGCATCAATGCAGCGGGTCCATGGCATTTCCTATCATTGTTTTTCATTTCTACTACCCTATCCAATTTAAGTTACTCGTTTTTGGGAAGCCTAGCATACCTGAAGGCTCAACTAGCTGCTTCGAAGTCAAAGGACCAGCTTTATGATCACGGCGTCTGCGGCCCTGAAGCCGCAATCAATGCCCGTAAGTTCCATCATTTCTGTACACTTCCGTCGCCGCATTCAGCTATTGTTCTCCTATGTTGCGCAGTTATCGGGTTCACGCTTAGCGGAAACCCAACGGCTCGATGCTCCGTGCCTCAAGTTGGAAGCATACGGCTTGCCCTACCAGCAGTCGCTTATGTGGTGGTCTGCTTGTTAGGAATGGCCCGAGGAGGAGGAAATTGTGTCGGTAAGCGTTGCCTGATACCCAGCTGTTTAGATTGAAGGCCACTGATGTGTTGCTGAGTTCCAATGACTACAGAATACGGGTGTGATGCTGTAGCTGGAATTGGTACTGGTATAGTGTATTTTTTGTTATTTCGAAAGGGAAAGATTCTATCGTAGTTCTTACAGAATCCCACCCATAAATGTTGGGGACAAGTAGCCCGGCGGGTACTGTACGTTCTTCAGATTGGGTATCAGTCCGAAAGGGAAAGATTCTATCGTAGTTCTTACAGAATTTCACCCATAACTGTTGAGGACAGGTTGCCCTGCCGTTGCTGTACGCCCTTCAGATTGGGTATCAGTCAGGTGAGGTGTGGGGTTGGTGAGAAATTCGTGCAAGTTGCAAAGCTTGTAAAGTTTCAATTCGGCCACAAAGTCAAACTTAAGCATTTTCCAATACCAGTCTATCGTGGTGCTGTCCGGAAAAAGAATTTGTATAACATCATGGTCCGCGGTCGCTGAGCGCGAACATGGCCATTCGTCTCTCTCTGGGATTTCGGCAGTATCTACAAATGCACAGGGGTACCAAATTATCGCTAGTTTTACGTCTTCGACGATGTCCTTGTTAACTGTGTCCAGCTGGCCGGCCAGAGTTTTTCCGACTCTTAAGTTCACACCGCCCTTATGGTTGCTCCTTTTCATACGCAGTAGATCAGTACAATTGTAGCGTTTGTCTCCGCCGTCGCATTGTCGTGTAGGCGAATTTATGAATATTGACACCCGACTTTCCTGGAGTAGTTGAGTAAAGGGAATATGGCATTGCCAGGTGGCACCAAGATCCACGAGCAAGGAGGTTCCGGCTCCCCATCGGCATATCCCACGCTAGTTGGAGGCCTGCTCCCACAATGGCAGCAAATAAAGGGTTCAGCATCTGTGTGCTTCTCAAAGAATGATGCATACGTTTCATCATTCAAAGGAGGAATGCGTAAGATATCAGATTCTCTGGTGCAAGCACTGTGGACCAAGAATGCTCAACGATTCGGCCCGAGTGCTCCCATTGGTCAACTCACTCACATTCCGGAATGCTGTGGCAGTGAGAAGCTGGCACCGAGTTCACCAATGTATGCCTATTCACCGGCGGTAGAGCCAGAGAGTCCGTTAGCTAAACTCTTGATAGGGGGCGGTGTGACAGTGATGTTTGAAATGGTTGGCGGTGGCCATTTCATTGAATTCTTGAAGATCGCAAAGGTAGGAATGATTGCCTGATACCAGGGATAAGAGTGGCATTACCGGCTTGTCTTGTGCGAATGCAGCAAACTTCCCCAAATGAGTCGTACCTGCAGATCACGAAGCGGGTAACCGGCCAGAAGGGAATTGCGGGTACGTTAGATGGCTTCTTCCCTTGGGGATTCATTCAGGTATGCATTGGAGAATTTCAAGTATCTTTTGTTTTGGAGCCAAACACAATACTGGTGCGGACTTTTTGTTCAGGCGATATTCAAAGGGACCGTTTTCGGATGGGGCCAGGCTGCTGCCGAGAAGCTGCTTCATGGTAATCGGTTCTTGAGTAAGGAAACAAGCAATGTTCTTTCCGGTGGCTGTGGAGGTTTCGTTCAAGGAGTTGTAATGAGCCCTCTCTTACTGCTGAAAACACGGGTAATGACGGATCCAAGTTATAGGGCTACCGGAGGATTGCTCCAGACGGCCAAAGCTTCTGCTGCGGTAGGAATCAAAGTTATAAAACAAGAAGGGCTCTTGGCCCTTATGAAAGGTATGAAAATGGGAATTCCGTATGTTGCAACTTATATACCGATTAATACTGGTGAACTCCGAATATACATGTTCAGGAATGCCTGTATTTGCTGGAAAGCGGTTTGCTGACTGGACTACTCGGTATTTCTTTGTCGTAACCGTGGAGCAGTTCCTTAAGACTAGTCCAGAGGAGAAACTTAAGGGATGGAGACAGGTATGTTGCTATATAAGCAGGATGTAGTTTGGATATAGCTCTTTGTTGAAATGAGGCTCCGCTTTGCTACGGTTTGTGCAGATATTTGCGTCGCTGGCTGGAGGCACAATGTCTGCGCTCGTGACAATTCCGTTGGATGTACTCGTGGCTACTTTCCAGCAAGCCGCAAATGCCAACAAAAGCGTTGGCGTTATACAGGTGATCAGAGAAGAAATAAAGAAGGGGGGATTGCAAGGAACTTTCGACTTCGCTACACGAGGTCTTCTCGCTCGAGTAGCCCACGTGGCACTGACTACACTGATGATGAAAACTATGACCAGTAAGATCTATGATCTACTGTACCGTTAGTCTGAATAAGGCTTAGCCTTTTAACTTCCTTCATCTAAAATGGATAACACATACTCACAACTCTATATGGCGATTTGTGCTTCTCTTGATTCAATTGATCGAAGAGTGCTCTGCAGCTAACCCGTGTTAAATTACCTGCCGGTCAAGTCATGCCGGCCAAGTCCTTCGATGTGCCTGTTTCCGTTTTGCCAAGGTCCCGGATAAGCAACTCGAAATGGTTTTCAAACTCCCCAGCGAAATGATCTGAGATCATTGTCTCAGAAAGTAGCACCTTTCCAAGGTAACGATGGTGGGTTGGAGGCATGAAATCTTTGCCGCTACCGAGCGTATTAGTCTGACTGGACGTTTCCGGGATTGGCAAAATCTTCAGCAGCTCAACGCTGATGGAATCACCTTCCAGCTCCCTATATATTAGGTGATATAAGGATCCCACACAGTAGTATTGCATTAGAGTATTCGGAGCGCGCTCCGGCTTCACCTTACCATGGTTTTGACTGCAATGGCTCACGCTAGGGCTTGTTGGAACTCGATATACCATGGACCGCAGTGGCTGCAAGCGTTGCAACAGAGACGCAGTTAATTCTTTCGAGCGACCCGCGAGAGTCTTCCTTTTGTCGGTTTCAGTGGAGTACCCGGCGTGGCGACGTTCGGCCTCCAGTGTATCATCAATGCTGTCTAATGCTTCCTCCACTAGCTCTACGGACTCGCGAACCGCTTCCATCCGCGCGGGTATTTCATTGCTACCATTGTGTTCAGTTGCCCTTGTCTCAGCCTTGCTTCCCCAGTGCCGTGTCTTAACCATGAGAGTAGACCATAACCCAGATATTTCTTCCTGAAATTTGGTTTTTATGTGTGACAGCCGCGTTAAAGTTTCATTTTCTCTGGGGACATTTACATGCGGCTCTGGCGAGGGAGTTATTTTTCCGTCCTGAAGCTGTAGGATTTCTCCACTTAAACTAACATTGAACCTAAGCAAGAGCCTTTTGGATACGTCGAGAATCTTATTTACGTATTTCACCTGATTCTTAACCTTCTCGTTCATATCTACGTTACAGTTTTTCGAAGACACCGACCCAGTTGAATGTTCTTTTTTTGTCTCCGTTACTCGTGCTAGTACCTTCAAATGCTGTTCAATAAGCTCTAAGTGTTGCAAGAGTTTCGCACGGTAGTTCAGATGGTCGAGCCACTTAGAGACTGCAATGAAATGTTACTCAGAGCGGGCTAGTACATAGTGAGGACCATATTGTACTTACTGGCGCTATTTACTGCCACACCACGCTGGAAAGCTGATTGAATGAAAGCCGATTGGGCAACATAGTGGGAAACATCGTCCCAGCTTTCTTTGGCTAAGGATAAGAGCTCTGTGCGCCAATCGATTTGGTACAGCTCTTCTCGTAGCTGTTCCATTGCCGCTATATGAAACCGAGGCGTGACATCGTCTCCGTGGACAAAACTGAATATGAAGGGCTCACTTCGGATCGCTATATCCAAAGAAACACAGGCAGGAGGTGAAAAACCGAACGACCTCACCGATGGATACTCTCTGCGCAGTGTTATGGCTGCCAGCGCCGCTATTCCAGCACCCATGCTGTGCCCCGTTGTAATCAGACCATACTGAGGAAAGTGCTCCTTTGTCTGCCGAAGAGACTGGGTCACTTCATTTATCATTGCTTCTGATGCTAGGAGCATTCCTCGGTGAGCAAGACCTCCATTAAACTGCCGTGGTGCGGCCATGACATTCAACAACACATCATCTATACTCCACGTCCCACGTACAGAAAGAACGATGTTTTTTGTCTGCAATGGTGCATTTTAGTCATTGATGTAACCTAGCGTCTCAATGTGAGGATCTACTCACCTCGTGGCACACTCCCAATACGTAAGCGGGACGGGATTCATCAGCCCGGGAGGAGAAGTTACTCTTCACAAATTCGAAATGGTCTCCGACCCCTGCATTATGTTTCATTCTCTCTTTCAAGTACTTGAGTACTCGCTGTTCAGAATCATCGTATGTGGCATGAGAAATCACGAGCATTCTCCTCGCCAGTTCCACGAACTCCAAATCAGTTTCACGCTGCATTTTCCAAAATCGTGGAGCCTTGCTGGGCTGTTCGTGGTTCGCCTCTGAAACCGTCCCTACATTGATTTTACTTGTGGCATGGGACTCGTGTTTTTGCTGTCGGATTCGCAATCTCCACAAGACGGCTAACCCAATGGCAATATCGTCGATGCCCCATCCTTCCATATGTTCCCATATTTCAACCAACGATGCGGCAGCTAATTTTAACTGATAAGGGACCCTCATTTTTAACGCTACTGTGGAGCTTTTCGTCCGTGTGTGTTCAGTTGCTTCCGCGTCTATCGTGTTAGCTTTGTCACAGGACTCCACTGTGGAAAATGAGCGCCAGTTCCAGCTGCACGGACGGAAGCTGGGAGGTGGTGGTACATGCCCCTCGAATGATCTTGTCGGCAGGATGCAGGCGAACACCCTATTCCTCCGGCTCAAGTTGCATATGCGAGCATCCTCGTACTGGGTTAAAGGCTTTGAACGACGCCACAAACGACGAACGCGTTGAAGTGCGAGCATTTGTTGCTCCGTCATCGATGCACTCTCATACCATATATATATATGGTAGTGTTCTGCTTACGTCTCTGAGACAAAATTCAGGAATGCTGTGTACCCGATATCTAATAAATGACAATCTAAATTATATGCAAGCGTAAACTATCTTAAGACAGGAGTGTTACTGAAAAGTTAATTTACTTTTCCCGCTTTCTGTGAAGGTAATATTTTCACCCGGCGTTCGCCGCAACTCTTCCCCGTTGCAAATCTTGAGTCGTGGATTTGCCGTACGTGTATTCATCGAAAGCTACTTATTTTTTTCATTGTAGAATAGGGACAGTACGCTAAACTTCAAAGATTGTTCCCCGAAGCCGATGCGGCAAGGTGGCACATACGCTCAAATGAAGCCGGAAACTTCCAAGCAAACCACTTCTCTTGTTCACCCTCAGTTGCGGTACCATCGTCGCTGCACCGCGCTAGCAGGTGTGTCTTCGTGCTTGAAATAACATTGGTCTGTGCAGGAGCTCGCACTAATGGAGCCCATACCATACTCTGAGTAGCAGTCCCAGAAGCCTCGCTCTTCGTGGTCGGAAGAAAGAAGGGATCACTAACGCACAGAGTTTCGTACAGAGGGTGCGTACTACTTCCAGCATGCACACAATCTGCTTGCTTACTCTTTAAAGATTCAGAGGTACGACGGTGCAAACGAAGCTCACGAGGGGAAGATGACGAGGCCATTCGACATGCGGGCCATATGAAGGAGAAGCTTACTGTTGAAGTATTGTTTTCGTGATTTATCGCAAGCCTTGTGCCTTCGAGATACCTGTTTCTGTCCCGCACAAAGGAATTGAGCGAAAGTTCCAAAGATTCAGAGTCTTTATACTTCTGCAGACGCGGTAACTCTTCCAAGAGAATAACACAATTCCCTAGGAAGCTATGTAAGTCCACTTGCTGTCTTAGCGGCTCGATAATCTCATCAGTGCTTCGGGAGGAGCATTCCTGCTTTCTCATGGGTTTTCGTAAGCATGAAAAGCCCATCAGTGATGTATCTTCACTCCTTGATCCTGAGCGGTGTAGACCGATCCAATCACCTACAACAAATGGCCAACTCAGGAGCGTCACTCGGTCGTTTGTGGAATCATGAACCAGGTTGGCATTCTCGACAATAAGCTCAATCACACACTCCAAAGAAGATTCTCTAGCAGTGACATAAAGAGCCTCAATACTGGATGGCATCTGGACGTTGGAGTGCTGGTTGTTGGATGTGGAAATGGATAGCCCTTTGTGCCGTGGTACTCTCAGCCCGACCGTCGTACTGCTCGGATCAAGCCCGAGGATAGGGAATCCCGGCATATCCTTGGCGAAAAATGGAAGGGAAAAATACTTGGAGTAAATGCTTTTTTGTTGCACTCCTGTATGTCGCCAATCCTGCGAATGTTGCCACGTTCCTTCAATTTTTTCCGGCAATGACGTCGACGGATCGCATATACACTGGACAACAGAAGACACATCCGCCTGTAGTTTCTTGGTGCCAACTCCCACGCTTATTGTCCAAGAAAATATATCTGAAACACCCTCCTGGGTATTTGCTGAAGTAAGCGTTAGGTTGATTCCTTCTACAGCAAGTTCAGAGCTTGAAGATACGTGCACGCCACATCTACCCATCTTAACCGCTGTCCATGCCGTCTTGCCAATATAGAAACTGGTGCTTTTCAAATGAGCCGTAGCTGGGAACAATAACCAAACGCTTCCATCCGAAAGCAGTGTAAAGAGCTCGGCGGAGAATCCAGCCGCAGATGAGACAATGCACAGACCACGAGGAGGCCAACTGAAAGTATCAAGATGTAAGTTGGTGTCACTATCGCAACTACGAGTGAGCGTCTCCAGCAGATCTACTACGCCATCAACAGTGAGATGATTTTCTACAAACCGGGCAATAGTCGATTCACTACTTCGGGGGACAGGAGTCTGAGTACGAACAGAAATACCGTAAATCGGTAGCGGCCTCCATTGAGGCCTCTGTTGACTGTCGACGGGAGTTCTAGCATCAGCTGGCCGCAGGTTTGGAAGGATTCCCCATACAAATCGATTCTCAGCTTCAACTACGCCAATGAGTACGGTACCAAAGGTTATCAGTTCCTTTATGAGTTCCCCATCCGGGCCACCAAGAGTACAGTTTTGATGCAGCTGGATCCATTCAGATTCTGAGGCACAGCTCTTCGAGATGAACCAGTCCTCTCGCAAAGCATCAGCGGAGTGATCCTCATCGTTGTGCTGGCCGGTTTCGTTCCTTTGCCGTCGCCACTCCAAAGAGCCGCTTATTCGTCCTTGTTGTTCCTCTCGAGAGCGTGCTTTAAGATCTACAGCCACGGAAAGAGAGAGTTGTATTTCTTCTAACATCCGGCGTAACGCGAAAAATCGTAGCAGGATGATAGGAGCACCCGCACGATCCGCATGCCTATCCAGTGATGATAATGCATACGGAAGGCCCTGGACGTTATCGATGCAACGGAAACGGCCTTTTACGTGTAAATTAAAACAAAACAGGAAGATTGCCAGCCAGTTTTCTATGGCTTGATCTCTTCGTTTGAGGACTTGATTCCATTTCTTTGTGTACCTGCGTGTAACATCTACGCATTCGGCTGGACTCACGGCGATAACTGTCCAATGTTGCACATCATATTAACAAAAAACAGTAAAATTTCCGAGTATGGTCACACGTTTACTACTAACCATAAGTAAGTTTCTTCCCCCATCCGGTTTCGTAAGTCAAGGGAGCGTCTACAGAGTTCTCGCAACTGTCCACATGGACCCATCTCTGGAAAGCAGCCAGAAACACATGTACTATAATAACATAGGTGAGAGAATACAGTCGATCACTTACCTCAAGCAATGGCAGCCACACCTCGGTCCATACGTGGTCAGTCCAGTCGCAAATGTATCTAGATTCATAGCCGGCGGCGATACAGCATTGCGTAAAGCAGTTGGCCCATTCACCGCATCTGCAGGGAAGCAACCACTCCAATGGCATTATTGCAAGGAAAATGAAGATATCCGTTTTCTTCTGCTACCCACCTTCCTTTCCTCCAGTCTAAGAGGGTGGCCGGATGGTTATATCGAGGGAAGCGCGTAATGGCGGTACAGCTTTTGCACCTATACACCTCGACTATCCCGGCTTTCCCCTCTTGGGTTTCAGGAGCTGACCCTCCGATTGCTACAGTCTTCCCCTCGCAGGAGCTACAGTTGGGTGAATTTACCCATTTGAAGAAGGAAGTCTTGAACCAACGTGTTATTTCCTTCAGCAAACGGAAGCGGAAGAAGAGCGGATATATGTTGACTGTGTCTAGACCAGGTGTGTATCCAATCATATCAGCCTCTTCCCCTTCGTGCAAACGTTCTGAGAGAAAAGATGAGGCGCGATGGTAGAGCTCCGGCAACGGCATTTTTGTTAGGGCCTTGTGTTGGATGTAGCTTTCCTCGTAAAGGCTAACCGATGACCTAACAGATTGAATCCTTTTGTGCATATCGTTGATGGATTGCATCGTGTGAGGAGAATTGTGTGAATTCTGCAGCTTCAACTCTGTCTCCTGCAGGTACGAGGAACTCAAAGAGCGCTGCTGATCGAGGAATCTTGACCATAGTACCTGCCTTGCCTCTTCCTGCACCGCAAGAAACATGTTGATGTATACAAGTCCCACATGTGGCATCGCTATGCGTTTTTGACGGGTAGCATACCATCTCGATCACAAACTCTCCTGATCGCTCCCCGAAAAGGTCCATGATACCTTTGTCTCCATGTTGCTGGGCAAGTTGAGAAACTTGACACACGAATCCAAAATTCAAAAAGGAATTGTCCTCGTGTACCAGCATCGGAGAAGCATGCAGCGAAGGAGACAAACACGTTGAAGCGCATGCACCGCACAGGAGATACGGAGATTTTCTCCCTGCATTATCCATCTCGAATTTATAGACTGGTTGAACTACAGGTGTGCTACCAAAGCGTATCTTAGAGCATTCTTCCACGATTGTATCCGCTGCTTGTTGGCATTTCCGCACAAAATCCGTGTCGCTTCCGCTGTTATCACCTTCCTTCGCATCCACAACGAGACCTCTAACAAGTTCATCATCAACGTCTTTTTTAACTGACGTCGACAGTAGCGGGCGCGTATCGTCAATGATTCCAAAGAAGGAGCGTCTGGAATCCAGTGCAACGATTTCCGGGTGGTGCAAGAATTTCTCGAAGACTATCGAGGCGAAATGACGCCTCCTGGAAGCCTGGAATTCTTCGTTACCACCATCGGGCAGCGTCAACAAGAAAGAGTGGCAATGTTTGGCGGGAACTGTCCTGTACAATTCCTTCAAGTAGGCTGCCTCCGCTTCGCCACAGAGAACTGTTTCCTGCGCCATGCCTACAAGACGCATGTACTCGACCGGCACATGTGTGACAGAGTAGAGCTGCCATAAGAATATAGTCATCTGTTCTTCCCACTCTTCCAAGAGTGGTCTACAGTCAGTATCGTCCTGATGGTGCCTTCGTAAGCACTCCACGAGTTCGGGCTCCATCGAGACAGTATGGAGGTATCCTTCATGCCAGACATGCACCTCCAGAGAGGATTGTCCTTCTCCCTCCGCTGTCGCACTCATTTTAGTATTGAGAGGGAATAATGTCAGGGGATGAATCGACGCCGCCTCTGCTCTTACCAAGTCATCTGTTATGGCCTACACCGTCGTACCAACAAGCCCAGATAGACTATGAGACTAATGAGAAACAGCACCGTATATTCGGCTGTGAGCTCATTTCGGAAGCCGGTATTTTACTCAAACTGTACGTGTAGTGGGAGGTACAACCATGGCACTATATATTTAAACAACAGAACGAGCAAGAAGCTGTTTGTGTATGAAATTGGCAGACCTCAGGCGTGCATAGCCACAGCGGAAACACTCCTGCAGCGCTTTTATTACAGAGTGTCTTTGTCGCAATACGATGTCGTTCATGGTACGTAGGCTCCGTATGCACTCGTGA
The DNA here is from genome assembly GCA_001687465.1 of Halocafeteria seosinensis. NCBI lineage: Eukaryota > Bigyra > Bicosoecida > Halocafeteria > Halocafeteria seosinensis. Next base: position 13,303 of record LVLI01000590.1, read on the forward strand.
AAAAAGCTTGGATTACGGTTGATCGCGGCTGTATACAGCTTCTATGGCGGCACTGTTTCTGGCAGCCAAAGTGGAGGACCAACTGGATGATCACAAGGAAGGCAGAACCATGAGAATGCGTGATGTGCTGAATGTGTTCTTTCACATCAAGAGGAAGCGATTACGCAAAACAGTGCGCCCATTGTCCCTGGGATGCCGAGTAAGTAGTTGGGATCAACTGACTACTAGACCAGTGGCGGATGAAGCCAAACAATTATGTTGGCAATTGCAGCTTTACAACCACTGGAAGGACAGACTGACAAAGTTAGAAGTTGTAATCCTTAAAGAACTTGGCTTTAGCATGTACAACATCATGGAGCATCCCCACAAATATATCCTGTACTACGTCCGAGTGCGTTCAGAGAATGTTGCCACTTGCTGTCGCCCGCTGCACACTGCCGTTGTTGTTTACAGGCATTGGAAGGAACGCACGAACTGGCTCGTAATGCATGGGCTTACCTAAACGATTCGTTGCGATTGGATCTATGTGTACGATTCCGAGCGGAATCAATAGCATGTGCGGCCATCTACCTCGCCTCTAGGTGCGTACCGCGATGACTTCAGTTTTTGTTGGTAACCACAGAAACATTTTTTCCATTGCAGGAAACTTGAACAGCCTTTGCCGATGAATCCTCCGTGGTACAAGGTGTTTAATACAAGTGATGACGAAATATTTCAAATTAGTGCTGAGGTTTTACAATTATATGAAGAGTAAGTACGACTACGACTCGAAAAGTTATTCTGGCTTTTTTTTTCCGTATTTGCACTAAGTACAGGCCTAGGGTTACATGGCTGCCTTCCCTGTGTGAACCTCGGTGTAACTATGATCATATGGAAAAGCTCTACGAAGAGGAAGAGGACAACAGGATCGAAGCTGATTTCCAGTTCGACCAGAAAGTCCAAGCCGAGCGAAAAGGGGCTCCTAGCTCTAGTGTGGACCCGCGAGTCGATACTACTGAGCAGTCCACTGTTGCGGCGACTGATGCAGCATCAAAGTTGACTGTATCGGCAACTCAGGCTAAGGTCAAAGACAAGCTTCCAGAAACGAAGCATAGCACGACGGTTGAAGCAGAAAAGCAACCTGTAACTGGTGAGAAGCGCAGAAAGAGACGGAGGTGGAAATGACGCGAAACAATTGCGTTCCCCATCGAGCATGATGTGTATGCTCATTGGTTCCGGATAGGGAACGGGTGCGCTTCAGTATTGAACACAACTTCATCAAGGGGCAGCACACTTGAATCGGTGAAGAGGAGATATAAGTATTTGAGCGTCTCAGCTAGGAAAAAGCTCTCTTGGTGGTCTCTCTTTGGGGCACTCGTCTCTGCACACGCGATTTATGTCATACAACGAGAAAAACACACAACATGAAGCGGGGGAACGTACCAGTGACGTCTCTCAGGCTGGAGTAACCACCAGATTCGATTTTTGCGTTCTTTTCAAGGCTTTCATGTATCTTCCAGCTGCATTAGAGGGCAGAGGGCACAGGAGGACAGTTCACGGTGTCAAAGCTCATGTTTCCATAGTTTGAGTTATACATACCCTGCATCTCGATACTTTTCCTCACCACTGACGCGGTACATTATATAGAGACTTTCTATTGTCTCTGGACGGAGGAGACAATGCTTGGATCCCTGGTCGACCTGCACACAGCCGTGCGCACAAAATGGCTATACCTACACTTGGGATCGATAGAAACAACATGTTTGCACATACGCTCATATCAGTATCGGAGAATCTAAATATTTCGGAGGCAAGCCCCGTGGGGTTCATTGTGTAGGCATGCACGCAAGTCTCCGTTATTTGGTGAGCTAGAATTATTTGTTCCAAGTCCTGCTTATGTAGTGAAGCTGCTGTAGAGAGCTCTGTTTGTTGGTTCAGAATTGCGAGGGCATTTTCAGCTTCCTGTTGAGTCAACCCCCATGCAGTGGGAGCTCCTAGCGCCATCATTCCTGCGACTAGATTTGGGGCACATTTGTTACTGTTATAGTTTCATGCACAAAACCAGGCACACTAACCTCCTGCAAAGCACACTAGATGATCCATTTTATTGTTCACTGAGCCTCCCACCCTTTCTGCGATATATGTGAGGGGCTTCTTTCCTGATGTACGTCGGACCAACTGAGACTTGATACTTGCAACAGAACGATCATACATCTCTCGGAGTTTCAACAGATGCTGATTGTCCACAGAGGGGTCAGACGATATAGAGAATGATCCTGTCCAGACTGAGGCGCGTCTCCTATCCAATCCTCCTTGTACTACCCATTGCTTCAGAATGTACTCATATATACTGTCTCCCCGAGCACCCAACGTAGCGGTCTGCGAAGTGAACTTGCCATTTCCAGGATCAACCCAAATCGGCCAAAGCCCATCCGAGGGCTCGATTTCCTTCAGTTTGTCCATAGTTCGTCGTGCTACTTTTCCAAACTTCTCATTACCTGCACGGCAAACTTCAAAGAGTATGCAATGTACACAACGAATGCAACGCTGACTTACCCGTCAGGCGCGCCAGTCGCTCCCATTCCAGTTGTATTGTACCAACCTCAGAGGTGGTGCTGAAGGATATAAGTTGTACAGTACCAGAAGCAAGTTGTGGATAAGGTTTGGCACGGACGAGCATTTGAAGGCGCCACCTACCTAGAGCCACCTGGATTACTGGTTCTTCCTGTTCCCAAGTCTATAGTAGAGTACGGGAGTCCCGTAATTCTGAGAAATACGAAAATCGGAGCAGTACTGCGGCACAGCATGTACTAAACAAGATGGCGCCGACTTACGTATCAAAACAAGGCATTAGGGCTTGAGCCAGCTCTTCCCCCTTCTTTAGAAGAGCGGATCGGGTTTGTCGTCTATTCTCAACTGATAGTGGTTTTTGTGGAGATGATGATGTCAGTCGCCCCATGTTTTTCTCATCACTCCAGTCATATGCGGACAGGATCCCACCTAGCACCCTAATGGTGCTTTCAAATAAGCTAACACCGCGTTGTTTCACGAAATACATATTGTCATTTAGCCAGGATACGTGGTTCCAAAATTCGTCCTGTCAGTATCTCATATATCCGGAATAGTTACACAACGAAACTGGTCGGAAAAAAAAAAAAAAAACAAAAAAAAAAAAACGTACCACATATCCCATGACAATCATAGTATCCAAAGAATCTAAGATTGTTATCCCCATGCCTGACCAACACAAAAGGATATGAACCTATGATGCATTCTAGTGGCAACACAACCGCACTCACCTAAGAAGCTATCGTCCCCTCTTCGGGATACTGGTCTCAGTGTATCTTTCCCGTAAGCAAACTTTTTATAACCATCCCACGCGTGCCAAAATGCCGAAGCGATAGCCGCTTTCTTTTCTTGATCCTCAGCAAGTTTCGGTAAATACCCCACGGCATGAGATGTGTACTTCGGCGATGTGTCCGCCAGCAGCCTGCGGAGACTTTCTTCCTCTTCGGCAGTTGCTTTCTGCTCGCCTCCATCTGCTATACGATTCCTGGCCACAGATTGTGTACTGAGCGTTTGCTCGGTTTCCTTTTTGGAATCAGCCTGCTGTTTTGTACTACTCTTGGATTCACCAACTGTACCGTCTTCTAGCTTGGTTGCCTTGTTGTCAGCAGCGGCTTCAGGAGCCTTGTCTAGCGAGCTCGGTTCCTGCTCTGTAGGTGTCTCGCTTTTCCTAGATAGCTCCTTTTGCTCGGCGCTGGCATCTTGATGATTGAAAGCAGCGGTATCTACACGGGACTTCCCTCCATCGTTCGATATAGAGCCTTTGTTAACAGATCGGTCCCACTCCTGGTCACTCTCAGTGCCTTCGGCTACCGTCCCAGGTTTGTATATTTGGCGGTTCTTCTTCGTGTTTTCTTTTCCTGCATCATCTGGTTTACTCGCACCCCTCATCCTGGGAGTGCCGGTATCTTCTTTGTTGTCTTTCTCAAGAGAGCGGTCCTCTTGTGTTTGTTTTGAGGCCAGAATCGAAGGAGGATTGCGCTGCATGGTAGGGTTACGGGAATGCTCTGCTGCTAAATCCGGAGACTCAGATGACCCTACGAACGACACAGCGGCAAGAAAATACAGGAACATCATCAAGATCCCTAGTCCTAATATCATCATGATAATATTGCTCGATGTTAACAGCTTCTTCTTCACATATCCGGATTCTCCATTAGCTGAAAATCTTTGAAACTTGTCCAGCAATCGCTGCTGAATATTCGCGTTGCTTCTAGCGCTCGTAGATGACGCTCCACCTAACGAAGACTCTCCTAACTCTTCATCCTGAGCTACGTAACCCTCTGAGTCCTTGTTGGAACTGTACACACCAGCCGCGGCGCCTCCCGGGCCTCTGAATGCATCAGCACTCATCATGCTCAAAAAATAACACTACTGCGTTCATATAATGGCAATACGCAAAATAATACAAAGGTACTCCCGGGGAGTGAATTTCGCCTATTATGATGGCGCAACCTGAGTGGATTTTCTCCGTTCACATCAAACCTTCACATTTTAAATGTGCTGATAATACCCCCTTAGACTGGTAGTACAGTCTGGTACCGAACCTGCCACAGGTTGAGAACTTGCACGGTACATTTGTACAAGATGCCAAGTGCATTTTTTTACTTTGATTAAGCACAAGAGCTATGCCAGTCTTATGAACTCCTCATGACTACATGCCCTTAGAAGTAGTGGCCTTTGTTTTGGTAAATCAAAATATCGGTCTCAGCCAGACGCACAAGTCTTTCAGCAGTGCTACTAAAAGACTCCTTGTGTCCAGCACCCGCTACAAGGATATCAACGTCTCGGTCTCGTATGTATCGGCACATTTCGTCTGAGACGGGATGTCCATGCTCACTGGTGACTTGCTGGTAACTCAATCGCTTCTGCATCATTTAGGATTAATAAATAACTATGCTGTGATATACAAGTTAGACATAGAAGATACATACATCTTGTTTGTTGCAATCCCTGTAACGCTTCTTAATATTGAATGCCCTGTACTGAGAACTGATCATGTTCTGTGCGGTTTCGTCTTCCACGTGTAGGATGATAATGTGGTCATCCTCTTTTGCCACCTTCTGCGTGAACTTCAGTGAGCTCTCGGAGTACTTCGTCCCATCGATAGAAACTACCCAATTAAATGCAGAGGCCGGAGAATCTGGTTCTTCCTCTATCCTCTTACACACTAACACAGGAAGGAAAGCCTTACGCAGGGCCTGGTCCACCGTACTGCCAGCGACGGAGGAATCAGCCTTGCGGCCCTTTCGGCCGGTAAACCCCACAACGAGTACGTCAACAGCGTTCTTTGAGTAGTTGACATACTCGCAGAGTGCACTATGGGTTGTTTGGTCCTTAGATTTTTTCTTGACTAGCTCGTAATTCCATCGACTTGATGATATCTGTTCAACCAAGGAGCTTTTCACAGAGACAGACAAACAGCATTCTCTAGTATATGCAGTCTTACCGATGCAGTTAGACGGGTTGTATAAAAGTTTTCGATGTTGTCGGGATTGACATCTGCAGGAAGCCGTTCATCCAAATCTGCGGATACGGAGTGAACAATGCAAAGAAATCCTTGCATTCTCAGTCCATGTTGCGGGTTTACTCACCTTTGAACGGATTAGAGATGTGAAGCACGGTTAGGCGATCATTGCTCTTAAGAAGTCTTAGCGCCCGAGTGAAAGCATAGAGTGATCGCTCCTTTGTGCTGTCTACACCTACACAGACATGTACTGGATGCTCGGATGCTTCGGTACGCGAGAGGGCTCCAGCCTCAGCAGCTCCCTTGGTGAGCTCATCATGTACTTCTGCTTCTGCCATCTTTCTTTCTCCACGACCGTATACCTTACTCAGTAGGGATTTGCCTGCGTATCATCAAGTTAACGACGAGTGTATACCGTTGGGAGCTGGGTCCTACCAGAACCGCCAGCACTGAAGGAGCGTGGTCTAGAGTTGATGGGTTCCGGTACATACCTGCTGTATAGTCAATCATGAAGTGTCTCTCGTTTTACGATCGCTGGATTTCTAGAGTATGTGCGACGTCGTGGTTTATCGGCGTTGAAGTTCCCTGCTTGAACAGTTCAAGTTGAACCTCGGAGGAATCGGACTCCGAGAGTCTGAGAATGCCATTCCCGGGAAATGCTAACTGCTAATAAGAAACCTTTGTAAGAGGTGCGTTACAGTATCGCAGAATAAGATGTCATATGCTCGTGTGTTGAGTGCGGAGATGTCAAATATGTCGCGCAGACAACTGGATTTTGTGGATTCCATTCTTTAGCAGCAATGGTAGCACTTAGAAGCAATGCAAAATAGCTATCACTTTTTCACAATGTTATGACCCTTTCCCATTCTCACACGACACGAGAGGACAATAAGGGAATGGGGACTTCGAGAGTTTACATGGGATGGGCCCAACGTTTCTCTTTAGGGCCTCTTCTTATTGAATGATGATTGGCCTTTCTCCATGAATCTGATTCTTCGCTGCTTCCCTCTCTCTTCAAGATCTACCTTCCCAGTGCGTCGCCGGTCGGCCGTTTCAGGTCCCGTAGCTTCTTGGCTTGCAGACGTTTCGTTCGAGTGGTGGTACTCTATATGCCTTTGCGGCTGATATTTTTCCATCCGAAACTGACAATAAGCATCAAATTCCCTGAGAAACCGCAAGACGATTTGCGTTGCCGACTCATCGTCCGCCATTTTCCTTCCAACAGACGGTCTGCACTCTACTTGAATATCGTTTGAGACGAACACGATGTTGTAGCTCAAATTCCCGAACGCACCTCCTATTTCTCTCTCCTTTCAGCTTCAGGATATTCTCTTCAGCAGTATTATCCTCCGCTAGCATTAACCCGTGTTTCTTGAACAAGAAAACAGTGGACGCGTCCAACTCATATCCTCGGAAGCCATACTCCGTTTTGCTCGTGTAGCGCTCGTCAACAAGCAACACGGGAAGAGATACCTGCGTAGACGAGAGCCATCTACTCGTCTATCACTTGGAATGCAAAGAACGTCTTCGTCGTACTTTTTGCAGCCTTCTTAAGTTTCCCAAGAACTCCACTACCTGGGCACACTCTTCGGACGGGTCCCCACTTTCGAGCAAAGGCCATCCTACAATCTGCACGCAGCATAATAAACATAGCGAAGTACATCTTTCAGGGCAATGCCATTACTCACCAAAGCATCTGTGCTTTTATTCTGTATTAATCTCCGTATTTTTCGTGTCGCCTGTAAGTACTGTGATTCTAACGTGAGGGGGTCATTGTGGCCCTGAAGGTGGACAGGAAGTATCCGGTACGGCCAAGTAATAGACTGAAAATGTTTATAGGCTTCTGCCGAATACACTTCCGCTTCATCTTCAGATGTACGAACAGAAGCGGTAGGTTGAATGCCATTTCCAGGGGGGTATAGTTTGCATTGCGCCAGTCCGATTCGCTTAGCTCCCCAATCTATTCCCATCAGCCGGCAAGCTTGGGGGCGGCCTTCTGTCAGAGATAGCGCGCGGCGAATGACGTACTTGGAGAATTCCGGGAAACTCTTGACTGACATAGTTTGCTCTTTTGGTGCCACAGTGCCATCACTAGCGCATGCATGGCGAGTTTGTCGCAAGTAAGTCACTGGTCTACCAACAGCGGTCCCCCAAGTTCGGCAGCATCTTTTCACACGTAATGCTCAGGACGTTACAACAAATCATGGCTGGCACACTGGGTTACAATGAGTGTAATACAGTCTGCGTAGTAAAATTATCAACGAATTAGCTTCACAGGTGAGTTGTGAAGATAATCCTAGACCTTACTGACAGTCTCCAAGTTGCCAGGAGACTCCAACCAGTGGTTGTCAGCGAGAAACGGTACAAATACCGAAGTAGTACCAATTAACATAGAGCTCCAAACGATTGGTACGCGCGCTGGCTTGAATCTATGTTGCAACCAAGTGTGTTAATGCCGAAGTGGTCCGTGGCAGCGCTTTACGGCCATGAGTGTCGCCAACATGCTATTCTAAGCATGGGCTAACATTGCGGGGTCATAGATGAAAATATTAAAATGTAAAATCAGCACTGCGGCAAAACCGTGCTGAAGCCGTTGCCAATTTGCCGTTCATTTTTAGCGTGGAATTCTTGTTGAAGCCAGACCACTGCTCGAGAATTTAGTTGCGCACGCAGCAATTGTCATCTTGACAGTATTGAATATGCATTTTAAGCAATCCAATAAACTTATCATACCAAAATTACTTGTTGGTATTACCGTGGCTCGAAGGAGTTCTATTGGTAATTCTTCTAAGCATTGGGGATTGGACAAATCATTGGCGAGAAGAATTCCTCTACTTTTTTAGTCAATGTATTGAAGCGTTCTGGAACTACAAGGAGACATAGCTACGTATACCAGCTCGAGTTGATAACATTGGTGCAACCATGAACCTGCGGCTGTCTTCATCGAATCTCGAAAACGGGATTTTCGAGAGATTTGAGAACGCGTTTCGCGGCAAGAATTTCTCAAAACATGAATCACGGGAATCTAAGGAAGAAATGAAGACCAAACTCTACATAAAGCAGCTTTATTGCTCTGAGAGACGTCGCGAAGTTCTAGAAAAACAGTATGGTCGAGCGTTTTCGCCTAATGAAGATCTCATTTTTGATCGAGAGTACCTGCGTCATAGAGTAGAAATCGTCCGATTTTGCGGTAAGATCCACAATCCTGAGATACGTCAGAATTCTGTCTACATTCTTCCTCCTTAAAACTGGTTTGCAGTGAAACTAGCAATGATCAGGGAAGAAACTGGGGAGATGAATTCGTTGAGAGCACCTTTTGTAGCAATCCAGGTAAGCTATGCGTACTCTTTGAGTTGGTCCGAGAGTAAGAACCTTCCTTTGCAGTACCTGGACGATCTCGCCACTGTTCCGGTAAATGGATACAAGAGTCTCATTAGACGCCTCATGGACACAGTTCCTGAAAAGTACTCAGGAGTACGATCGAAAGAGACATACGTCACCAACGTCCCGTTTTCCATGCTTCTGATCGCCACAACTGCGTTCATTGTTGCTATGTAAGCATGAACTGAGATATTTCCAATTCAAATTGCGTTTCAAAGCCGCTTTGACACTCCAGGAAGATTGAGGGTGACTCTAATGAACCAGAACTGGTGGAAAGCATGGCTGTAAGGGCATTGGCCTCTTGGCCGGAAGCAACTGAAAGCGCAATAGTAGTAAGCAATAACAAACGCAGGTCCGCTAACATGGATGTTTATGACTTCGGTCTTCTCTTCTGCAGCATAGGTACATTCGTTGTGTCAGTGCATTCCTCAGTGATTGCGAAGATGGAACGGCCAAGAAGCAAGTCCTGGATGAGATGCTTTCAACTCCGATTAAGAATCCTCCGAACAATTTCTATCCTCTGGATGAATCGATTTCCAAGGAAGATTGGGTTGATGTTGATTACGTGGGGGAGAAACCGCTTCGCAAATCGCTTAAATCGGAAGTGCAAGACTACCTGGAGAGTGTATTCGACAGGTACACACATCAAATGACGGTCTTTCGCCGGATCGTTCAAGTCCGAGACGATTTGAAAACGGATATGATAAAGCGTGAAGATGAAATTGTCGATACCGTCGTCCACGGCGATTCAGCGACAAATACATTTCGGGCCGCCAGTAAAATTCGCCAAGAAGCGAGGGCAATGAAGATCAAAGAGATCGAGGTATGTCCTCTTTAGAACTGTTACGTTGTCCTATCCATCCCCTACCCTGCTCGATGCCTTGACTTGTCCCAGACCACTTTTGTAAAGTTTCTGGGATACAACTTCGACAGAGTCACTTCGGTCGACTTTCTCGCGTGCGCTCTCCGACCAGGTAAGTCCACGTAAACCAAAATACAAGGGCAATGAAAACCCATATATCCCACTAAAAGTTCTTAGTGTTCTATCAGATTTCCTTCCCAGGATGATGGTTGCCACTGCTTTGGCCATTCAAGCTGAAATTACACTCCCTGCTTTAGATATCCCATCGGAGCTTGCCAATGCTGCAATGGACAAATTAAGTGGAGGGGCAGCAGAGGTCTAGCTGGTACCAACATATGGCTTGAACGCCAATGAGAGCTTAATAAATCCGCTCTCGACATTCTTCAATTTGAATTCTCCCGTAAAAGCGTACCGCTCAAACTTAGCAAGGTCCTTGATGGAAAACTCCGTCTCACCCATTAAATCGTGAGACTTCGTAAGGTCCTCATCGTACACAGTTACGAACAGTTTTTGAGTGGAAAGATCAGAGATGAAAAACTCAAAAGTCTGCATTAATATATCCAAGTCGATTACAAGGCGATATTTCATCGACAACGTATTCTTACCTCGTTCCACTTAGGGTGCAGAGTATTGCCCCGTACAGATGTGTAGCGCGTCTGATCAGCTACTTTCACTCGAACATACGGGTCCGATGTTCCAATAGTATCGGCGTTAACTAGTTCACGGGCTTCTGCGATGGTTACAAACAAGTAACCCTGCGTTTTGGTTTTCACTTCCTTCTTGGTAACCTCGAGACCCGTGGCAGCAAATTCCTCGTAAGACACTGCCGTCTGACCCGGAGAGACAAGGAGAGCAGGATCATCTCTGCTCCGCCTCCTTTCTAAGTGTCGACGACGCAGCTGGCTTGGGGGACTAAACAATTCTCGTTGGACACCGTTCTCAGGGGCGGGAGAAGCGGGCGGTTCCTCCGTATTGCCGTTCGTTGACAGGGGTAAATGATTAGGGGCTGTTTTGAAAATATGAAGAGCAACAGCCGTACGAGTACTACAACTCCACACAACACAATTATGCCGCGACATACCTAAGTCTGTGTCTGATGAAAATGGCAAAAACTCAATGGAAAATTTTATTTTCAGCTCCGGAAACGTTGTCGGTGAGACGGAGTAGTGTTCCTGTTAACTCGCATCGGCAACAAAAATATGTATGATAGAACGATAGCCACCAAATATACACTTCCTTACGATATTGTTATGCGGCCCTCTACTAAAGACCCTTGAAAGCGGAACGACGCACGATCCTAGGAGTCTCTCCTCTGGGCTTCCGAAAAACCGGCGACATTTCCGGTGAATGTTAATCTGTAAGAAAGAGCTCAGAGATTGCCCCGAAGAAACAAGAAATTTCAAGTTTTGGGAAAAGGATGGCTCTAGCGTGTCTGTGGAATTAGGAGAAAACACTGGAGACTTGTGCACATCGTCCTCATAAGCCAGGGACAGGAACAAGTCTTCGCAGGCGGCGTCCGTTTCATCCTTCCCTTCTTGTCGCAGACGGGACCGGGCGTGTTCCTCATCAATATTTACACATTTTAGAGTGAAGTGAATCACTCCTTTCATTTCTTCAGCGAGTTTTTCGGCTTCATTCCGTGGAGATAACAATTCCTCCGGGGGGATGATCGGTATGCACAGCCTGTCGGGAAGTATCATCTCTCCGAACAATGCGTTCCTAACGGCAGTTGTGAGAAGGCTCTTCAATAAAGGCAGCGACATTATGTCAAGTCTTCGAGAGAAGGCACTGAGGCCAAAGTCTATCCGAGGGGAATCTACCTGCAAATAGAGATATGAGTCCACTATCTAATCAGAGGGCAAACCCCAATACACTAATTTACCACGTACCATGCTTAAATAGATGTTTTGAAACCAAGGCGAATGAGCCACAAGGGGCTCAAACGCGGCACGCAATGTGCCCTGAATCAAGAGGTCATCCAAATTGATATGAAAGCTCGGCGTGTGAAGCATTCGAACGCATAGCTCTACATCAATGTCGCCACCAAAGCGAAAGTGTATGTCCATCCAAAACGCATCAGATCGTGGTATAGAGTGTTCAACTCCTTCAATGACGAAAGGAAAGTCACCGAAGGAAAGCTTGGATACCTGGATACAGCGAGCGACGGATGCAGGTCCAACTCACATGGCCAGAGGCCTTGGGACAGTTGATAGCGTACCGACATATGTTGGAACTGATGAGGTTTTCCACTCGTCAAAAGCTCCGTGAGTTGCTGCTTGAACTGCAATAACATAAATGATCCAATTAATTCAGACATGCAAACGCCCTTGTCGGATAGACGCGACCGACCTGTGGCTCCAAGTCTGTTGGATAAAATTCAATCGAAAGAAGATTAGTCAATCATAAAGGCGTGGGAGGAGACATTTTCGACTACTAGAAACGAACCTTTTCGAAAGAACGGCCACATCTGGTTGATAAGATTATTCAACCATACTACTCGTTCCTGTGCAAGGAGCCCACCACTAGTAATTGACACAAGTAGCATGCTCGGCGGTGAGTCTATTCTTACCACATTCGAGTGTCTCAGCCATACTGGATGAAGGTGCGCAGGTAGCTTTCGAAAATCCTTCTCCTCCAAGGGGCGCCGCAGGAGCTGTCGCTCCATAGGTTTAACTCGTTTGGCCACGTAGTCCAAATAGCAGATCCAGCCCACCAGTAGGACATATATCCAGAATGAGTATCCATAGTAAGCCCACCTGCTCCTTGAGATCGTTAGCCTACATCAACATATAGCCTTCAGGCAAGTACACAACACTAATATACGTACCAATATAGGAACGTCGACGCTACAGTTAATAGCACAAATCGCAGAGCTAACGTGGAGAGTTCCCCTGAAGGCTTCAGGTCATCCAAGGAAGGAAAATCCACCATTGCTTCTTCTGCGCGCTTCGACAACGCTAAGGGCAAGTCAATCACTTGGTGCAATGTTGTTCGAAGAGTGTGCAATTCAATGTGACAAGTTCTTTACGAAACACCAGAAATATAACCAATTGCCTAGTAGTAGACGTATGTATGATGTAGGTACACATTCAAACCAGTCAAGATGCTGTGTTAAAGAGACAAATGTCTGCATTAGTCAACGCCAATTTGTGAAGCTCATCGAGGATCGCCACTAAACGATACCTATGGTATGCTGTATCGGCCGCAATGGGGCCACTGGATGCAGTTTACCGCACCACATTTCAGTGGTACACAGTAGTACAATAGCACGGAAAAGAAGAGAGAAGGCTTCCTTGCAGTCATGAAGAAGCTGCCTGGGAATTTGCAGTATCAAATTGTGTCAGAGCTTGGTCCAAGGCATTGGAGATTTCATCACATCCTTCCGCTAGTTGGCTGAGAGCTGTCTGCATGACCTCGTGGGCTGGTGCACCATTTAAAGTTTGCAGTCTTATATTCATTCGCTTGTCAGAAGGATGGGGTACACTATACCCGCAGAATTCAGTTTGGGGCCTGTGCAGCCAGTAACGCGGCATCACTTCCAGACTGAGGTGACATGATTAAACTCGAACTTACTGCCTCATTAACACATGTCGTAAAGCATTGCCTAAAGTATGATCCTCTTTGTCAATGACGTACGTGACAGAATCCTCCGTCGTACCCTCTATCTGTAGTGCATACATCTGATGTCTCTTGACGTGGCATCCCGGTCCATCTCTTCCACTTACCGCTGCCAATTTGGGCGCTTCCTCCGTAGCCATATTTTCGTCCTTTCCAGTTCCTGTTTACTATCAGAATATCTTCTTCGTATCCATCAATACAGCAAAAGCTGCTTTGAAGAGCAACAAGACACAGTTTCTTGCCCGAAGTTCAAAGTGTTTATACCATAGATGGAGTCATGGAGTTGAACTCCTACAGGATTGATTGGTTGATGACTAAAGACGTTGTCCTTCTATTTGTATGTAGATGCACTAGAGTTTCTTCTCGTAGAAGCAAAAGGGGTGATGTTATCGCGACAAGCAAATATAGAGCCGAAAGCCGTTCGTCGGCTAGTTAGTCTCCTCCGGGGAAGAAGACCCTCTTTTACACATCAGCCTACGCTTACTCGGAGCTATGTAGGCCGCTATTATGACCTCCATCCGAACGTGGTATGTATTGGCTGCAAGGTAAATGGCAAGTTGAAGCGTCTAACGCAGTCTGTTTTACACAAATGCAGAGTATGCCAAAGCACCGAAGCAACGCTGAGGAAATGGTCAACGAGGTTCCTCCTATTAAAGTGAACAAAAAATGGGCAGTATGCGATGGAGGTAAGTATATTTCCCATGTATTTGAAGTGGCTCTACCTTCCACACACGAGCATCATGATGTGATGTTGCTGTAATGAGGGGGTACAGGTGGAGGAGCTACCGGTCATCCAGCCGAGTGGATTCAATTGGACAACCGAGATGGGGCTACCCCTGCCGTGTGCAAATACTGTGGACTTCGATTCGTAATGGACAAGTCTAAAAAGGAAGATGACGATTTGAAGCAAAAGCTTGTATCAAGGACGTTTCCGTAAGGTGGATGGTGGCAACCAATAGGGCCTAATAGTGTGGTGGATAGACAGTTGGCAGTAGATTCATAAATTTAACTCAAAGGCTTTATTCCTAATTGACTCCGTATTCTGTTGGTTTCTTGTACTGAACATTTTATTTCCGTCACTAGACTCGAATCCGCAGGGTTCGTCTTGGAGCGTTTACGAATTTTGCGTATGCTTACATACGCCTGCGGAAAGGTATCACTGGGTGAGCAAGAAACCACTCCGCCAGGCCTTCGCCTAGAAACAGTAGCAGACGATGATTTTACGTCCGAAACGTGAGCGGAGTTGCCCTTTCGTACTTTTGAATCGTATTGGGTTAGACCATCTACAACTTGACCATTTTGCGTAATCTTGTCACCAATTGTAGTTGATCTAACATATCGTCGTACCCGATAAGAGCACTGTGCCCGAATGCTGAACAGAATTTTTCCAAGCAGATCGTGAGCTCGCAAAACCAAGAAAATCCATGGGAGATATGCACATACCTATAAATTAAATGCGTGACCAAAGACTTGCACAACGGGCAATGAGGCGGACGGTTCCCTCGAGGATCATTTCTATATTGTTTTCTATTACTCCTTAGCCATCTTCTGATGCATTTTACATCAAACTTATGAAAACATGGTACGACCTGTAACATGAACAAGTGAAACCCTTGGCGAACACATTACCCCAGATAAACTGTCAGTCACACTCACAACTGAGACGGACGCACGAGACATTGGGTGAAGACAGATACTGCAATCATACTCTGAAAGATCTTCTATCGCTTCAACTGGATAGGCGCTCATGTCATTCCCATGATCTTGTGCCTCCTTGCGCCTTTTCTTGACGGTCTCTGAAGCTAGATCAGCTATTCCGCGCATGCCATCCAGGTACTGAATGCAAGAGATGTAGTCAGGGGGAGTCGAACAATTACTGCTATTGCTACTCGCGGCAGCGTGAGGATCCTTCGTCACTCCATCTGCGTGGGCCGAAACTGGTTCCCCGCGGGTACAAGTGGATTGCACAGCTAAAGCAGCAGACGAGTTGCTGGCACTGTGGGCATCATCTGAAGTCGTTTCTTTTACATCGTAAAACTCAGCTTCCGAGTCACTAGTATCTCCTTCATCATCATGATCTTGAACCGCAATCGTGGAGCCTGGGTGCCATCTCGCCGTTGCACGATCTCTTCGATCGTACGGATTCTCCCGTGGAACAAAGCGACGCAGCCAAGCTGCACGACCAAACCGCACGCAGACGTGCAAGCGTGGCTAAACAATGTAATACGTGCCACGTGCCCAAACCTACCAGAGTTCGAGAGAATTTGCTCCAAATGTCTGGTCAATGCATTCCGAGGAGGTTCCACGACTGGCAGGGATGCTGAACAAGATGACGACAACGAATGCCTTCCATTCATTCTCAGTCCTTTCCTTCCACGCGAACATGTCGTGTATAGCTTCAAACTCTCGAAATAATGCACTTGATGTCGTGCAACAGCCTCTGTATAGTGTTGCTAAACTTTGCTTGAAGTTCGCTGATCCCGGGCTGCGAGCCCGGAATTCAGTTCATCAAACTGGCTATTTTCCTCTCCAAACAAGGAAACATAAAATTCACTTCTCACAAGTTTGTGGAGTTATACGCATGTGGAGTGAGGGAGCGTGTTTTTGAGAGAAAAACGGAGCAGCAGCGCCCAGAGCAGGACAATGGACAAGGAACAGCTGAAGCAGGAGGCCAGCAAAGAAGACCCATTCGAGCGCTACGTGCTCGTAGAGCGTCTAGGTGAAGGGTATGTCGGCAAGTTGACTAGTTAGAATGGTAGTTTTGGAACTATTTTGCTATCTGTATGGTCTTGTTCAGGTCTTATGGAGAAGTCTACAGCGCGATCGATAAGCAAACTGAAGAAGTAGTTGCGATTAAGGTTATACCAGGTGCGTTTACTACCAGAACTTGACGTTTGATGGATAATCGAAAGACTCGAACTGGTTCCATGTTTGTTGCGTGTGACGCGTTTGCAGTAGAAGCCGAAATCGACGAGGTGATGAAGGAGATTAACATTCTCAAAAAATGTGATAGCCCTTATGTTGTGAGATACATGGGAAATTATCTCAAAGATGGTGATCTGTGGGTATGTTGTATATGCATCCGACGACTGTACTCTACTATACCTTTACGAATCGACGGTGCTATCTGTCTCAGATTGTCATGGAGCACTGTGTGGGTGGAAGTATATCAGATCTGATTACCATATGTGAAATCCAACTGGAGGAGAACTTCTTGCGATATGCGTTAGCGGCAACAGCTCTCGGACTTCGATACCTCCATTCCCAAAAATTAATCCACAGAGTGAGTATCCTCTTGCTTCCCTGATTGCTGGATTCCCTGCGTTAGAATGCCATTGCTTTGTTCAGGACTTAAAAGCCGGAAACGTTCTACTCACTCGGGATGGAGGAGCGAAACTCGGTAAGCAAGGCTTATTTTTTCTGTGCTTGCTATGAACAAGCCAAACACTCGTTGTATTTGCAGCGGATTTTGGTGTTTCCGCCCAATTGTCAAACACTATGTCTCGTCGCCGTACGGTAATTGGCACACCGTTCTGGATGGCGCCTGAAGTCATTCAGGAGAGCTACTATGATTACAAAGTACGTTCCCAGATACATTTCGAAATAACACGGACATAAATAATTGCTGTAGCATTGCGAACTACTTTCAGGCTGATACATGGTCGTTAGGCATTACTGCGATCGAACTGGCTGATGGTGAACCTCCTTTCGCTGACGTGCACCCGATGCGGGTAAGGTACCCTTATGGTCGGCTGCCTCTCCCCCAAAGTGTGTTGAACTCAACTTTCTCTACAGGCCATCTTTATGATTCCCAATAAGCCTCCTTCAACTGTGAGAAATCCTGCGGCATGGAGTGAAGAGTTTAATGATTTCATTGCAAAGTGCTTGACGATGGATTCTTCTAAACGCCCTGGTTCTGACGAGATTCTAAATGTACGTTGCCATACTTATGAGGGTATAGCCTGAAAAGTGTAGCAGTTTTCCCCTCAAGTTACAGCACTCTTTTATCCGGGACGCCGCAAAAGAAATCGAGGCGAATAGGGGTAAACATCAAGTGCTGAAAGATTATATTCAGAAGCATTTGCCCACCATAGAAAAAGCGAGGAGGGAGGACGCCGAATACTATGAAGACGAAGGGGAGGAAGAGGAGGACAACCAGGATGCAGACGGCAAAGATCAACGAGGGAAGGATCAAAATGACGCCGCAAATTCTGTCGCACGGGGTACTCTCAAATACAAGGATGGAACCATGCTTGTGAAGGGGACTTTGGTCAGACCTGGATCAACCGTAGCGGAGGCAGCGAAGACAGCTATCAAGCAAGGCACTTTGAAACGAAAAGGAGATCTCTCGTCCGACGAAGTAGCAAAGCAGGCAGGGATCGTTCAAGGCGCACAGGAAGAAGAAGAAAGCGAGGCTGATGTGAGGGGCACGTATGTGTATCATAAAGGTTCTGCCTCAGAGGCAGATGAAGATGATAAGCCGGCGTTCTTGAAGCACTTCCTGAGCTCTTATGCGGGAGACTCATTCAAGAACTCTGCAGGCTCCGGAACGACAGCAAATTCCAGACCAAATGCTCAGCAGAAAGCCGGTTCAAAGGACATTTATAATATTACTCAAGACGACTTAAAGGATTTTTCTGCAGATGAGCTCGAAGACAAACTTACGGAAGTCGATGCCCAATTCAGGCAGGACATGAATGAACTCACTAGCAAGTATGACCGTGCCAGGAATGTTATTGAGGACGCTCTGGCTGAAAAAGATGAATAATTTACTACCAAAACCAAGCATCTTCTTGTTCTTCCACTATCAGCTCTAGGAGTTATTAACGGGCAATCCTACCTGAGCACCTGCTCAATCCTCTAGCAAGGTGGACGCTGTCCGTCCTATTGAAATCTCGGTTGCGAAGATTTGCTTTTCCATTATTTATTCTCTTCTGAGACCATGACTCGCCGTTTACATTAGCTACTCCATGCGTGTCAGCGTATGCAGTTCGCGTCTTATTCTGGTAGGTATAAAACTCTGATCGCCCGTCTCTCAGCCCGCCACGGAATGCAGGATCCGAGTACGCTTCCGCAGTATGCGCTGGATAAAAATCAAAAGTGTTCGTCCAATTTCTTGAATCTCTGTAAACTCCTCTTCCAGGAATATCTTTCGGGCGATATTTCTTCATGTCCAGAGACGGTCGTTGTCGTACTTCAGCAGTAGGACCACTGCTACCATACGGATTTGGATCGAAATAATCTCTTCGCTCTGTGAGGACTAAATGCAAATCTAGATTAAAAGACCAGCATTGTGAGAAAGGGTGCATATAGTGTCCACATACCACCACGGTACATTGGCTGCTCACGACAAGTTTGCTTTTCAGAATCCGAAGGACCAATGTAACCTGTTGTACTGAAAACTCCGCCTCTTCCTCTTCCAACATTCTCACGATATTCTGCATCTGTCTTGAAACGACCCGCTCTCGGTCGCTCTGTTTGAGCGTTAGCCCCATGTCGGCCAGGACCTTGACGGAATCCGATAGCGTCCTCACCGCTCCTACGTGGAGGATCAGAGTCGTATATTGCAGAAAAGAGGCCATTTTGAGTCTGCACCCGAGATCCTTCGCACACTCATACTACTAGAGATACCCATTCCGGAGTTGCGTACCTTAGGCCTACCGCCCAGATAACTCTTCGCCTCTCCCTGTCTTCTACCCCTAGTCTTTGATACAGCTCCGGTCGTCGCCGGTCTTGCCTGTTTGGTCCCCAACACACGTTCTTTGTCTGGGATCGACGCTTGCGATGGAATCTGCAACGCCGAGTGTGAAAATTTACAGTTCAGAGAGTGCTGTCATAGGAAACTTACCGGGTGCATTGCACCTGGGCGACAGTCTTTCCATGTCCCTCTTCCACCTTTAAAGGTGGTATGGTGTTCCGGCCGCTTGAAAAAGTCTGCGAGGCGATGGGTTTCGGGGACTGCGTATGGATCACCTGGTCCTATGAACCTCGGAGGAAGCAGACAGCCATCGTAATTGGGACGCCTGTTGCCGTCGCACATATTGTACAGGCGCGTCAATGTATCCGCCACAACACAGCCGAGAAAGCAGTACACAGAAGGGCGCGCAACGCTGATTTCGCATATGGGAAGAATAAATCAATATCACTAGAGAGACCACAACCCAAATCTTTTGACAAGTTTTGTAGCGAGTAAAGGCACGTTGGGCCCTGAGACACCCCACGCCTGCGCGCGTAAAATGTCCGCAACTCTTCCAGCGGACCTGCAGTTTGCAGACTACTACACTACATTTAGAGTACGAATGGTGGCTGCAAAGTGGACATACAACAACCGTATTATACTCTTCAGTAGGACCTGTAGAAGGGTAAGGCTCATGGACGTTGCAGCGAGCAAAGCTTTTCTACTTGATTCAAGTTGATTGGCGTGTAAGTTCACAGAAGACAGGGATAGTACCATAGTATGATACCATGGAGTTGATACTATGGCCTCCGTATGTTATGAAATCTATCTATAAGAGAAATCGAGATACGTAGGAAGCGCAATCGATATGGAGCTCTACACTGACCGTCTACTAGTACAGTGTTACGAAGTTACACCGTCGTCTTCAACTTCTCTCTGCATCACAGGATGGACACGGAATAAACTATCTCATTTCTGCCTCTCCTAGTGTTAGAACAAGTGGATATCAACCGCAGAGCTTCGTGTTGGCCACATGCCATGCGCCAAGGTTGGCGAGTACACTGCAGCTTTGGGCTCATGCTGCAACGCACATGAATGCAGCTGCATACACGATGGGTTGTACGAAGAGCTCGGGTCATCATCAATGCGTTAAGTTGACGATTCGCAATTGATATTCTCAGTGCATAATTGTGCAATTCGTATTGAGCGTCCACGTGCATCCAATTTCGCTTCTCAGTAGTAGAGTGTATAATTTACATGTACAGTGTATGGCCTACCGGCTGAACATTCAAATTTCGCTTCCTTGCTGAGCTCCTTCGGAATTGAATTCCCCTGGAATTCGAACTTGCATCTTAGAAGAAGAAACATGATATTTACCATTAAATAGCCGAAAACCATATCCAAGTAGCTACTGGGCCCGCAGACTATGCTAATCTCGCAGAGATTCTCACTTTCTTCTCTCAGAAGTTCTCCGTTGGCCATAACTTGAAGCAGAGTGGAGTTTTCTCACCTGCGGAGGGCATGACCAGACCGGTTGACACAAGCCCCCGGCAACGAATAAAAGGAAAATATACCCACACAGTCCATGTTCAGCTCAATTATTTGTAATGAGGCCCGTGTAGACCCATGCTATGGCGCATAAATAGTCGTCAGAAGGCTCCAACACCATGTAATTTTTCATTTTCTGCGCCTCTTTGGGCGCAGCGGGATATACCAATTTGAAGTTGGAACTTCGATTTGCAGGAATCGAAGTCGGTAAACATAGGTTCTACAAATGGAAAAGAAGAAATACCCCTCGACATAGTAGAGAAATTGTCGACTGTATTGTCGAGTCTATAAGCATAATTGCTTTTCTATGATTCTGAAGACTGAACGAGTGTCAGTCTCACTTTTATCGCAAGAAGAACGGGTACGTACTATCTGCTCAAGCTGTGTCCCGAAGATTCCCTTTTGTAGCCGGTGGCTCTCTTCTTTTGCTATGCTTGTCTCTGTCTTCTCCAAGTGAATGCAAATGGTAATTCGTAAACAGCTATTCCTCAGGAGGGGGGCAGGGAGGGTATGAACTCGCGCTGGTGTCCTCTGTGAATTGTTAATCCGTGCCAAGTTGTCAACATAACTCGCACGGGGCGCTGGTAGGATTGCGTATGCTCCATTTTTCTTGTCGTTTAATGCAGAGCTTTAAGATGACAAACTACAAGGCACTTCTCACGTTCGTGCTTTTGGCCCTTGTCGCCTTAATGATCACGGAGGCTGATGCGCGATGTTGGTGCGGACAGTACCGTTCCACCTACCGCACATGTAGTTGGCGATTCTGGGGCAGATGCTTTCGGTATCGGTATATCACCAGCTGCCGTAGCTGTAACCCCGGCTATCATAATCGATATTATAATGCCAACAGTTGCCGTGGGTGCACAGCTGGAAATTATTCATCAAGGTCTCGTTCGTGTAGTTGTTACACATGTAATCATGGTCGGTATTCTTCTGGAAGAGCTAACAGAGCTTGCAGCACCTGCAACGCTGGTAGGTACGCAAACAGCATTAGTCGGGCCACTGGCTGTCGATCATGCCCCGCTGGGAAATTCAGCACGTCTTCAAGAGCATGGAATGTTAACACTTGCCGATGGTGCGGATCAGGGTACGCCTCCAACGCTGGTTCACGGGGTTGTTATGCCTGCGGATGGGGTACCTACGCATCAGGAAATGGTAACAGTCATTGCAGGGGCTGTCCGGCCGGCAGGGCTCATTCAAGAAACAGACAGACGAGTTGCCCCACCTGTAATGCAGGATATTATGCCAGCGGGACAGGTAACCGCTCCTGTCGCGCGTGTACTAACGGAAAGTATGCTCCATCTCGGGGAACTGGGGATTGTCTGTGGTGTAAATATGGACAGTATTCGGGATATGCTGCCCGATACTGTAGCAGCTGTCCTTCTGGACAGTATCTAAATGGGCGAGGGTCAAGCATTAGGAGCTGCAGAGTCTGCTCATCAGGATACTACCAGCAATCTGCAGGGCAACGCAGTTGCAGGGCATGCCCTTCGGGGAGATATAATCCATATTCTAGACAGCGAAACGTTAATGCATGCAGATTGTGTCCTAGTGGAAAGTATTATCCTTCTGGTGGTGCCCGATCGATCAATTCGTGCCGGTGGTGTCCAGCTGGTTACTATGCCTCCTTAGGGGGTCAATCTGCGTGTGCATCGTGCCCTGCTGGACAGTACCAAAACTTCCATGGATCTCGAGGCTGCTCAGTGTGTACGGCTGGAAAATTCAACCCATATGGAGGACAGTCCTACTGCCGCACATGCCGGGCGGGTTACTCATCAGCAAATAATGCCCGCGGTTGCTTCAAATGTCCTGAAGGGCAGTATAGTGACCGATCCGGGTCTACATGCAGGCATTGCGCAGCCCACAGGTTTTCAATCCCTGGTTCAAGCAGCTGCAGCTTATGCTCACAGCAGCCTGCGATTAGAAGAATGAATACTAACAGTAACAACAAGCCCGTGAAGCCGGCGCTACTGCAATGCCCCCGATTTTGTACAGGAAACACCTTCATGTACAACTTCGGTGACTGCAGATCCTGCCCGTTAGGCACAAAACCACGGTCTAACCGTCTTGGTTGTCTTCGTGTCAAGAATGGTTGCCCCGCGGGGCGGTACACATACAGGAAAGAAAGCGGAATCATAGAGCTTTGGGAATGCCGAAGCTGTCCGACAGGACAGACGAGTAGAATTGGAGCGACTTCAAGAAGTGACTGCTACGCTGATAGTTGTGCTGCAGGTTTCTACAAGTCTGGTAGCACTTGCGTAACTTGTCCCTCGGGGACGTACCAAACTAGCACGCATACTGGAACGAAATGCAGCTACTCATGTCCAAAGGGGAGGTACGGTGCGGGTCGTGGTAAGACTAGCCTGTCAACCGCGTGCATCATGTGTCCCGGTGGGAAGTACAATCCCGACGAAGGTAGTTCTGCATCAGCAGCGTGCAAGACTTGCTCTAGCGGATACTACTCTTCCTCTGGAAGTGGAGCGTGCGCTCAGTGTCCTACAAACCAGGTTCAACCAAGTAGCGGCAGTTCATCTTGTCTAAGTTGCCCATCTGGGACTGTTAGCAACAGTGCCAAGATTCGGTGTGAAGTTCGGTCGTGCTCCAAAGGGTACTACTTGAGAGTGATTGGTCATGTTGAAAAGTGCGAACGTTGCCTCCCGGGCCAGTATAAACCAAGTGCCGGGAAGGCGAGTTCTTGTGTCACTTGTCCTGGAAACTCGGATTCAACATTTGCGTCGAGTACCTGTCGATGCAAAGCCGGTTTTAGGCAAAACAGCTGGAGGCTCCTGTTCGAAGAAGGGGAAACTAGCCCTATCCGCCGAATGCTTGATGGCCATGATGGGGCAGGCGAATCCCGTACCTTGCCATCAATGGAGGTCACAAGCATGTTGGATGAACATTGCCGAGGAGGATCCGGAGTAGCTTGTCATGCTGATCAGGCTATTAAAAACCTATCGCTACCTGTCTTCCCGTATCACATTGAGGGTAACCAGACGTTTGCTGTTCCACACTCCCTTCATCGCAATTTGAGTCCGAAGAACTTCCGGGGATTACTCCCAGGCTGCAGCAGTTGCCCCTCAGGAACCGTCCAGCCAAGCACCGGGAAGACTTCATGCTTAGGGTGTCCTCCGGGCTCGAAGCCGAACTCTGCCAGAACGTTTTGTAGTCTTGAAAGCAATTGCGGCAAGGGACAGCGGTACAATACAGGTAGCTACTATGAAGAGTGCGTTTCCTGCGCTGCCGGTAAATTTCAAAGTAGCGCAAGTCATCGTCAAACGCAGTGCACTGAGTGTCCCGCAGGCAGAGAATCGGCTACAGCAAGCGCTACCTGTATTCCTGAAAGATGCGCAGCAGGAACGCGCTACGATAGTGGAACGAACGATTGTGTGTCATGCCCTAGCGGACAAATCAAAGCCAGTATCCATGCGCGCGACACAGCCTGCACAGTCTGCTCTGTCGGCAAGTGGAGCAACGCTGGCAAAACAGAGTGCACTTCGTGTCCAGCAGGCAAGAAACGCGGCAGTGGAGACAACGGCTGTACAGCTTGTGGATCTGGATTTTTCTCAAACAGTGGCTCTTCGAGCTGTAGCGCCTGTGGGATCGGGTTGTATGGAAGCGGGAATGATAGAAGCAGTGAAGCGTCGGCATGCACACGATGTGCCGCTGGAAAAGTTAATCCTAAGGAAGGGCAAAGTGGTGAAGGATCATGTAGTCCATGTCCTGCTGGCACATGGAGCGATACCAACAACAGACAATGTGTTTCATGCGCAGCTGGAAAATATCAGACCTCGACTGGTTGCAAGGCATGCGCGTCGGGAACATGGTCCAACAGCGACGCTACCTCTTGCACACGTTGTCGAGCTGGAAAGTATGGACGTGGATCCGGGAAGACTAGTGAAAATGATGGCTGTGCAGCTTGTCCAGCCGGAAGAGCCTCGGCATCTAGCGGAGCCACCTCAACCGACTCGTGTACAAAGTGTGGGACGGGAAAGTGGAGTAACAGCGATAACACCAAATGTACTGCCTGTACACCTGGACGATTCTCGTCTGAAGACACTCAAGGATGCCAACAGTGCCCTACTGGAAAGTATTCAACTTCTTCGGGAGCCTCGACATGTGCTGTCTGTGGTGCTGGCAAGTATGGAACCGGTGCAGGGAAAACTACTGAAACCGATGCCTGTACTTCATGCCCTCCTGGGTCTACCAGTCAAGCAGAAGGGGCTACTTCCTCTAGCACATGCTCGTCATGTCCGGTAGGACAGTGGACCTCCGGATCTAGTCGGACCTCCTGTCAGAAGTGTCCAGCCGGGAAGAAACAAACAGAAGAGGGATGCGTTAGTTGTGGGAAAGGAACATATGCAGGAGCTGGAGAAACCAGTTGTACTCAATGTGTAATTGGAAAGTACAACCCATCCACAGAATCAACATCAGGAAGTAGCTGTCGGTCTTGTCCAGCCGGAACAAAAGGATCCAAGACGGGTGCAACGTCGGAGAATGATTGCCAAGCTTGTCCGTCCGGATGGTGGAGTGATCATGCTAACACACGATGCATCGCGTGCAGCCGTGGACAATATCAGACTTCTTCTGGATGCCAACAGTGTGGAAAGGGAACGTACAACGACAATTTTGCTTCCACGAGTTGCAAGACTTGTCCAGCAGGGACTAGTTCATCTGCCCTTGGCGCTACTTCAGATAGTACTTGTGCACCTTGCCCTGCAGGTCAATGGGCCGATGCCGGTAGCAGTGACTGCAAACCTTGCAGCACTGGACAGTATAGAAGTTCGAATATGAACGGTGGTTGCGCAGCGTGCTCCAAAGGCCGATATGCTGACACTCCTGGATCTTCCACTTGTAAGGCTTGTTCGAAAGGTAAGGTGGGTACCGAAGAGGGGGCAACTTCCTCCTCTAGCTGCTCTGTGTGCAGCGCGGGAACTATCGCCGAGTCTGAGGGTTTAACAAGCTGCAGTGCTTGCTCAGCTGGTACATTTCAGGGGCAGACGGGGGCATCTAGTTGTAGTTCGTGCTCGGCCGGTTACTATTCCTCTTCTCCCGGTAGTACGAGTTGCGTCGCCTGCGAGTCCGGAACGATATCCAACAGCGATGGAGCAACCCAGTGCACGGAATGTCCCGCTGGAACTGCCCAAGGAGCAACAGCACAAACGGTTTGCAGTGTTTGCTCTGCTGGCTTTTATTCTTCCTCAGCAGGGAGTAACGAATGTGTTGCCTGTTCTGCCGGAAGGATTTCGACTACTGAAGGGAAAACAACGTGCGAGGAGTGTCCCGCTGGCAAAGCGCAGGACAAGGAAGGCCAATCAAGCTGTCCCAATTGCGCCGCTGGGCTCTATACGGCCAACGCAGGAAGCGCTTCCTGTCGTGCATGTGATGCAGGGACCTTCAGTGCTTCGTCGGGAGAGACTAAATGTGAAGCTTGTCCGGCGGGAACTGCCCAACGTCAAACTGGCCAGTCCAGTTGCTCCTCTTGTTCTGCTGGTTTCTATGCTGGAACAGCCGGTAGCACAGCTTGTGTGGCTTGCGCAGCAGGAACTGTAGCGGGTAGTAGCAAGTCCAGTTCATGCACACAGTGCCCAGCAGGTACTGCTCAAGAAAGTGAGGGCCAATCGATGTGTACAACCTGTTCCGCTGGCCGATACACCTCTTCGATGGGGAGTACGGAGTGCAAAGAGTGCTCAGCGGGCAAAATCTCTGCAACGGATGGTGCAAGTGGTTGCTCTGATTGTGAATTGGGTACCTCTCAAGACAAAAAGGGACAAGCAAGCTGCAATGTCTGTTCCCCCGGTTATTACGCGGCTAGTCTGGGGAGTTCCAGTTGTTCGGCTTGTGAGGCCGGGAGTATCTCGTCAAGTCAAGGCCAATCCCAGTGCACCGAGTGCCCTGCAGGAACATTCCAGAGCCAAGAAGCTCAATCGAGTTGTCGGCTTTGTTCCGCTGGATTCTACGGCTCCGACTCGGGGTTACAGCAATGCTTCCAGTGTGCCCCCGGGAAAGTGGCTCCCTCTGAGGGACAAGTAGAATGCGACGAGTGCTCAGCGGGCACCTTCTCTAGTTCAACTACGGTTTGCGCAGATTGCCCTGTGGGATACGCCGTAGCTGAGAGCGGTCAAGCAAGTTGCAGCATTTGTAAGCCTGGGACTATTGCTGCCTCTAAGAAACAGGAGCATTGTGCCCCATGCGCGGCTGGGTTCTTCCAAGAAAATAGTGGCCACGGAGAATGTGTGGCTTGTTCCATTGGTCTGTACGGATCATCAAGTGGATTATCCTCTTGCGAGGGTTGCAATGCTGGAAAATTTGCTCACAGATCCGAGTCCACCAGTTGTTCTAAATGTCCTGCTGGAACGCGCAACAGTGGGTACGATAAGGATACTTTAACGGTTCTGGAAGAAGCGGAGGATAATTTCGTCAGCTACTATGACGTGTTCACATATGGTGACCTGGAACTGAGTTCCTTCAGACCTCCCTTGCGCGTCTATGGAGATAACAAAGACGCGAGTTTCGAAATGGTTCCCCTCACCGATCGCCGGCGACTACGAAGCGACGCGCGGCAGCTATTTGGATTTACAAACGATGATGACAAAGACAGTCCAGAGGAATACGTTAAACTACCGACACATGTGGACTACAACTTCAACGGGGCCGGTTGTGTGATGTGCCTTCCAGGGAAGTACTCTGCTAGTGAAGGAGGGTCTACCTGTCAGAAGTGTCAACCTGGAACATACCAACCGGGAATGGGTCATGACTCATGTCTGTCCTGTAAGGCGGGGTACTTTTCCGACACCGAAGGAGTTGCTGCATGCAAAGCATGTCCCGCAGGGAAGATGCAAAGTGAGGCCGGGAAAACTACGTGCATCGACTGTAGCGAAGGAACGTTCTCGGGAAGTGAGGGTAGTTCTCTCTGTGAGAACTGCAAAGCAGGGAAATTTGCATCTCAAAAGGGTGCATCCCAATGCACCTTATGCAGTAGTGGCAAATTCCAAGATATTATTCGTCAGTCATCCTGCAAAGAATGCCCGAAAGGCACTTCTCAAGGTCAGCAAGGACAAAGCAGTTGCAATCAATGCGAACCAGGAACTGCACAACCATCTGAAGGGCAAATCCAATGCATCGAGTGTGATGCTGGAAAGGTTCAGCCGGGCGTCGGTAAGCTAGTATGTGTAGACTGTACACAAGGACGGTTCATGGACACGCGTGGACAAGTAGAGTGCCAGGAGTGTGCCAAGGGATATTATGGGCCCAGCACAGGTCTTGAAACTTGCGTCGAAGCGGGGAAAGGACACTATGTGGATACTGAGGGTTCCACAACAAGCAACAAGTGTCCTGCAGGGAAGTACGCCTCCTCAACTACCTCTACTAGCAGTGAATGTGATGGAAACTGCTTTGAAGGATATTTCTGTAGCGAGGAAGGAAATACCACCCCGAACCCGGAGAAGTGTCCTGCACGACGGTACGGAGAAGCAGGTGAAACAGATCCAGAATGCACTGCCGATTGCTCGCCAGGTCATTATTGTCCCGCGGGTACGGGAAAGAGCAACCAATTGCCGTGTGGAGGACCGAGCAAATTTTGTCCGGGAGGCAACGACCTTCCACTTGATATTCCCGATGGGAGATACGGAGATATGGAGACCGCAGTCGATGGATCTAGTGACAAATTGACTTCTACTCTTAACTGTCATCCTGGCCACATGTGCACGGAAGGCCTTGAAATTAAATGCGCATCGGGTCGCTACAATCCAGACCACGGTGCGAGTGAATGTTCATTTAAATGCTCTGCTGGTTGGTTTTGCCCAGAAGGTTCTGTGAGTGATAAGGGAGAATCGTGTGGAAGCGGAGATCATCCCGCGAAATTCTAC
>LVLI01000591.1:0-49517 GCA_001687465.1 Halocafeteria seosinensis
TACGAGATGAGCATCCAATGCTTACACTGCTAATTCCACAGTGAGTTGTTGCGAACACCACCCTACACCATCACTATGCACTGCTAGTGGAACTGGTTGACTTCTTACTGCGAAAGCTTCTTTGAAGAGTAACGCATGCTTGCAGCAGCGGATTAGATGTTTGAGTGACTACATAAATACCATCACTTGGCAACACACGACAGTTCGGGTCAGGGGCTGTATACACGTACGGATATACGGTACCATCCTCATCACTGGCATAGGCGTGATTCTTGTAGTGATAGTGCCGAAATAGCCCCAACGGAAAAACGTTGTAATGGGAAAGCAAGTAAATATACACTTGGTGATACGTAGGGAGTGCAAAGTCCAATACCGAGGAATCGGGGGAAGTGTTGGAAGTCTTTGGAATCATTGACATGAGTGCAACATCTTCCCAAACGGAAGGAGGAACAGTAATGAGCTGAACGATCGGAAGATAGTCAAAGCGATGCCGCAGCGATGGCGGATTATCCAATAGTTTGGGCAGCCTCATCAGACGCTGCAGCATTTCCACTACCTCCGGTTGATACAGTGACGTAGCCAAGACTGCTTCCGCCAGTTTGCTCGAATGGATAGCGCCACTGGCATATTCCTCCGATGCTTGAAAGCCGGCACTCTGCGATCGGTTGCCTGAGCTTTCATTGGATTCATTATTACGAAGAATTCCCTGAGGAACAGTCATTTCGGAAGACCAAAGCTCACTAATCTGTCCGTGTACTTTCGAAACCCATCCCCAAAATGCTGGTTTGCACATACGGTAGAATAATTTATGCTTAAGAACAGTTGAAGCATACATTAGTCTCCACGCAATGCCTTGTTTTGTTGAAGCGTCTATACCCTCGGACTGCTCGGGGAGAAACGTCCGCACTTTAATACTGAAAGAGCCTTCCAACTCCCGATAGTCCCTCTGTATATCAGCAACCCTGCTTCTCTGCACTTCAATTTGCGAAAGGGTTGCGTTCATGTGCCATCTCAAGCGACAAGAATGTCCAAGCATTAAAAGACAAGGCGTTGCCGGGAATGTTTCCGCGTGGCGTGCTAAGGCTGACGGAAATGATCGAGGAGATACTCTGACAACCCTACCCATTTCCTCTCTAACTTTTGTTATGGAAGAAATATTGTTGATGTAAGCAACAAGTGCTCCAAGTGTTTCATCAATCCAAGTATTCGTATTCTGGAGCTGGGGATAGTTGCCTCTCTGGTCTGTTGCGGAGACTTGCAGGTTATGTGACGCCTGATCAACCTGGAGATAGTGTAATATATGTGTACTACCTCCTTCGGCAATTAACCAGGGGTCTTGCGTCCGGCCTCCAGAATGCAAATAGCGAATGACCAGAAAGCTCGTTAGCTCATCCAAACCAGAATTTCCCAACTTGGTTTTGTCGTAGTGAAAGTATCCACCCCCGGCGGATAGAATCGCTACAACTGAGCAACTAAATATTCCGGCTCGTTTCAGATCCACATTGTTACTCGCAGAACCGTTCACCAAATACACAGGTAAGCTAGAGCCACGACGATTGCGATCTATTACGAGATCGTTCCATGCGGCTCCCTCAGGTGGATTTGGGTGAAGCACAACCACGAACTCGACCAGAGCAGAGCAACTCGCACAGCCGGAGCCATCAAAAGCCGTAGTCCAAATTGGGCGCAGAAAACTTGTCAAATGGTTAATGGAGACATCCGGCCCACATACGATAACAAGATGTCGGCCCGTCATAATCTTTTCCTTCGGAGGACTTGTAATCCGCTGATAGTCGGCATCTTCCATTAGCTTTATATCCTTCCATATGTGCAATAATCGCGCTGAGGGATTCGTAGCATGCGGGGTTTCTACGGTGTCAAGATAGTGAACTGGAGAACCTTCCCCACCGTCAGTTTCTGCTGCATCAATATCGATTGTCCTCGTACTCGTAGTTGCTGTCTCCTGTCGACTACTCGATTGCATATGTCGACGCCACTGATGAACTCGACTAGCGAAGCCCTCGGATTGGATTTTCTTCAGGCTACTGGCGTCCGCGGCAAGACCAAACACGGTCATGCCTTCGCTGAGAACTTCCGAAAACATGCCAAGAGCCGCTTTATAACCCTTTCTTCTGTCTACTGATTCCTTCTCTGTTTCGTCTTCGAAAGAACATCCAATCAGGTGAACTGTAGCGGGAACACAGTCATCTGGTTTACCGTAATAAAATTTTACTGCCTTGGGTGTTGTCGAGCGTCTTCGGCATCTGTAATTGTAATACCAACTAAAGTCACTTTGGTGTCGTATGAAAGTTCCTCTTCGCCCAGTTGCTCCGCCTGAAGATACCCATCCCTCGACAAGAGCGGATGGATCGCTTAACGAAGAGTCATGAGAGTATTCTCGCCTAACATTTCCTGTCAGCTCAAATATACAGCAGGCTGCTTCGGTAAGAGTTAGCCCTAGAAGGCACCCAGGAACTCGGCAGCTGTATACCTGGAAAAGACTCCCTTGCTTATATTCGATCTTAGAAGGGCTCTCACCACCGCGGAATGGTGGGGCATTCGTTGTAAGGAAATTCCCAATGAGTGTTGACATCCCCGGATAGATGCAAGAGCATCCCATCAACGAGTATCGAATAAGCCCCCGCAGGATGATATGGCGCCGCGGGATTCCCATTATCCTAGCGTGTTGTACGGTATCGTAGCTAGTCAGCAGTAGACGGATGTTAAACGTCATTTCCGTAGAGTACTGCAATAGCAAAGCCCGCAGCGATTGACGAAAGTATAGACGCGCTTCATCAGATGTACCCCCACTAAACATGTAATCCAGGAGCTCCAAAAAGCCTGTCGAGTGAGAGTTCTGTTTTCCATAGCCCACTCCATATACCTCGGAAAACGTATCCTTCAGTGCTTCGATTCTCACAATAGCTTTCTCTTTAGCCACCCGTGTGATGTATGTCTTGGCCGATATAGCCATTTGTAGGCTCAAGTAATCTTCGGATGGAATTGCAGTCTTGGAATACTCGTCAGCACCGCCAACATCTTCTGGGAGAACAAAGATGGCTTTCGAGCGTTCCAAAGCAGCCCGAGAAAAGTCATTGGCATCTGTGGGATCACCCTCCAGATAGACAACACTATGCCTTCCATCGGAGTGTTTTCCTTCAAGTGTTCGTTCCTCGTCGACTTCCTCTAGGTGTAAGGGCTCATCAGTAATGACGTCTCTAACACCCTGTAGTGATTTTGGGCGTTTTTGCGTATCAAAAGAGGAATCGTCTGCAGCGCGATATTCTGTGTCCTCACTTCCACCATTGGGATCAATTGAGGATTTCCACCCAACATGTTTTTCCCTATACACTGGATGAGCATAGTTGGACTCCCAAAGCAACCACTCCTCCGCAGTTGAATCCAGTTTACCCAGGATCACAACATACAGTCGTTTTTCATTCCTACCCGTATCATTAAACATCAAGTGTTTGCGCAGACCGTGTAACTCCTGAGTCGAGTAGCTGTGAATCGTATTATACTCCCTAACTGGAGATTTTTCTCCCTCCCGAAGGGTGTTGTCACCATCTGTCTTCCGATCTAGGCTGTTTACAATCTGGTATTCCTTTTCCGCGGCATATATTTCATTGAGAAACTCACTCAACTGGGTCTTGGAAGGAGAACCTAGAATGATAATAAATTGACCCAAGGACGGATCAAATCGCGGCTTTGGTCTCCGTTTCTTACGCGATACGATAGATAAGACTTTATTTGCTGAATTTGCAAAGACAACAATTCCAAATATCATGAACAGCAACGTCGCCAATCGAGAGGCGCTTGTGGTAGGGGAGAAGTCACCTGGTCATTCAATAGGGACCAGTATCAGCTTCTGAGGAACCGACGCAAACAACAAATTATGCGGACACTTACCGTACCCAACTGTGCTGAACGTAATCAGCAAGTAATAGAAACTTACGAACGGACTAAAGGTTTCTGATGAGCAGTCCGAAGAAGACGTTGTGGCTCTCGTGCCATCACTACACGAGTACTGGATCCAAAAGCGTGCCGCGTCGCTATTTCCTAGAATTCCCTCCTGCACCTCAGGAAATTCGCCAACAATTTCGAGCACATAGATGATACACGACAAGATGAAGATGTAGATCAGTGCTGTAGAAGCAAGTTTCACAATGTTCCACAAGGTTGATGACCAAGGAGCAACTACCTGTTCATATCCCTCAGTATCAAGAGTGTACGGCTGTCCTGCGGCCGCAGCAGATGCATTGGACTTTGTTTTCTTTTCGCTATTCAAGGCATTAACAGCGACGTTGTTCCGCACACGAGTAAGGATTGAAGACAGAGACCAACCACTCTCTTGAGATCCCGTGCTTCTTACTTCTTGCTCGCTTCCCTCGGCAAGCTGATTCCCTTTGCACCATGCGACGCACCTTGCGAAAGCTGTCCGTGGATGATGGATGAAGAACAGGAAGTCAACCCCTTTCTGACGCAGCCACGCGTATAAACCCTGGGGGAATATTCGTTCTAGGGACACAGTTACGTCCTTCACATAGATAGCTCGCAAGAATCCAAACGTAAACCAGGTTTTCGCCGGAATCGTATTCTGCACGCAGAAAATGAAAGAGGCTCTATGTGGATCTAGCCATCAAGCGAAAGCAGTTCTTACGTTGTCGCCGGACCCCACACAGTTGGCTCCTGTGACAAATTCTGCCGATTCTATAGGCCAACGGCAGGAGGCAACAAAAAGTCCGATAAATGAGCCGAGACTCAAACAATCCACAATCGTCTTATGATCCAATATGGTACCGAGATAATCCGGGCTACGTGCCCATCTGGCGATCAAAATGGCGAGGAAGAGGACGGAGAGCGCCGCATCTAACGCGAGATCCGCTACATCGACTTGAAGAAGCACGGCTCGACGGATCCACAGGAAACTCGTAATGAACGATGGGATCGACTGAAATACCACATGCAGCACGTATGCCGTTCTGGGATTCAATAGTTTCCACCTGAGAATCGTCGAATTCCTTCGCAAGCGACGTTTCCCGGGAAGTTCCAAAAATCGTCGTGGATCCTGCAGAGACGGTATTTTTTTCTACTCTGCTTGCAAAAATGCGGCAGTTGAACACGTACATTCCATAAAGCGCCGACAATGTTTTCGGCAATGATCCAGTAGAGAATGGCTAATCCCGCGAAGACCAGCCAGAAATACAAGGCGTATAGAGCTTGTTGTCCAATGAGGTCCCACGCCACGACGCACGCCTCATCGCCGGGGTCATTCTCGCAGTAAGACATCTCTATCGAAATGGACAAGCGTATTTTAAGTCACGAAAAACACGTCACATAGCCCCCGGAAGAGGGGGTGGGATCCGTTCTCTTTGCTGTATTTGCGCTCTTTCTACCACACCCAGACCTCTTCTATCGGCATCCATAGCACCTACACATACTGCGTAAGGACTGGCAGGGGGTGATAGTATGTATCAAACTCTTGTATAGAGCAGAAATTGGACTACCTTGGTAGTAAGAACACATTGAAGTTGGCGGTCGCAGGCTTCAGCAGGTATGCTCATCAAGCATACAGTACCAGCAAGTGTCATGTAGCGCTCTCCGACTCCATGATGATACTTAGCGTGCCAGCAAAAGAAAAGTGCGCTGGTTGGTGATTTGGTCATAGTGTGACCATGTATGGGGCAACAGTAACGGCATCGTTTGCGATCCACATCGTTTGAAGCGACATCGGTCAGTGTCTGGTGTTCTGCCAGTACTGTACGTATATTTCCAGGCTCAGACACAATAGCTGGACGGCTCATACACGTGTATCTTTTGAGATTAAATTTACTGACAGGGAAGACAGTTGATGATATGCTAAGCCAACCTCTTGAAGTTACGGTATTTACAGGGCTAGCGCCTGGTTGACCCGATGTGGTGCCGCTCCACCACTCTTCCTTCTACGTAGTACCAGTGATATGTCACATGTCTCTACCCTCACGAGGAAAGAGGAAAATGCGCTAATTTTCCCCTTCTAAGGACGACAGCAATTGAGTTTGATGATGTTCGGTTCGGATGACCCTGCCTGCTTGTTCCCATGTGCGGGACAAAGACGGCGTGTACCTACCGCAACCCGAGAAAAAGCATGAAGGAGGACTAACTTAGGTAATCGTAGACGAATGTGATCCAGCGGTGACGACGCCGCTCTATTCACTCTGCCCCTTATAGAAGCCACTGTCGTCAATATTCTGACTCAATCAACACGGCGCTGAGAAATGTTTTCAAGTCGCACTCTGCGACTGCCAGTCGCCGACTGGTGCTAACTGTCAATTACGCCAGTGTTCCCAGAGGTGAGTGGGAGTCGATTGGATTGTCACGCAGCTGCGGCCGGTGCCTGCAAAGGAGTTCGAAATAGACCGTACTTGAAAGAAGCAAACGCGAACCCTATAAACCTGTAAGTCCCTGTTAAATAGCAAATGCATGGTTGTTCAAAAGCTGGAGGCAAGAGAGTTTCTCGAAAACCCAAGCAAGGGCTTTTCTTAACGGACCTTGTCCGGGTACGGGCTGTACTGCCAATGCCATCTCACTGAGATACAGTATCAAGAAAACACCGTGCTGTAGCAATGCGTTTGTGATTGCATGTATATCACTATTATGGGCGCGTCATATAGAAAAGTATCTTGAGTAATCTATGGACATGTCACTCAGGGCTCGTCGAACACCTTGCGAGTGTTCTTGCTGATTGGGAACAACCTCCATCAACGTGCAAGGCTGAGTGAAGTTGCCGCTTACGATTTTCATACTTTGTGCGCAGAAGCTAAGACAGAGTGTAAACCCACCGGACTCGATACATACGTTTTGGTCCATTAAAGCTTTGAAAGATGGCATCCGTGAAAGTCTATTCTGAGAACGGGCAACCGAAAGACGTGGAGCTTGAAGATCCTGATGCTAGGGGAAAGGAAGATGGCACCTCGCAGAAGCAAGAAATTATCCCGCACCAAGTGTTGCAACCTTTTGTGAACCATCAGACATTCCCATTCACTCATCGGTGCTTGAGAGTTGGCTGTTCTGCAGGCTCAACAACTACCATCTTCGTAAGTGGCTTACCAGCCTATTTTATAAGTCTTACACTAGACCAGACAGTTGACTGCACTGTAATGCAGGGAGCACGCTCCGCGAGCATTCGGAAATCTGAACCTTGCTCCCTACTTTGTCCCTTCGAAACCTGTACCATGGAGAGCAACATGACAGTTCCTTGGCGACGGGTCAAAGTTGCATCGGTATACGAAGGGGCTGTACCACCGGAAGTCATGAGGGCACTCAGTATCATCGCTGTGATCATTTTTGTGATCGCGGTAACCGCCGGCTTTCGGAGTTTGGGAATAGGAGGAATAGTAGGTATAGCTATCGCCGAGCTGATAATTGTACCTATTGTAAGCTTGCTATTCCGTGAAACATACGGAGAGTTTACTGGGAAGTACATGCAGAGTCCGGATTTGCTACTAGCGCGAATCCCGGAATCGGCAACGGAAAAGTTCTTTCAAGAATCAAAGTCGTTTATGGCATCCACCAAAACCGAAAACGTTGACATGCCAGTTTTTGTGAATAAAGAATTTACCCAAGAAAAGTCATGCCTCGGGGCGATTGCTATGGGCCAAGACACGTTGGTCATAAAAGGGGATACCGGAGAACTGTATCAGAGCCGGACGCCATGCGGAATCTCATGTCTTCGGGCGAAGCACTATCATAGATTTCGTGTCAAAGATGTTATGTGGACGTATGGGGAAAGATCCAGTCGCAACAATTACGTTCTT
This sequence comes from Halocafeteria seosinensis, assembly GCA_001687465.1. Lineage (NCBI taxonomy): Eukaryota > Bigyra > Bicosoecida > Halocafeteria > Halocafeteria seosinensis. The sequence continues at coordinate 7,797 of LVLI01000591.1, forward strand.
GCCACTTTTGTGGCGATTGCAATATTATTGTTCCTCGGAGCAAACTCGGGGACCTTGGTAGGAATTGCATTCTGCTTCCTGATAATAGGTATCGTCGCCTATTACTTGTCGGCATCCTCGGCAATGACCATTGGTCTCCCAGTAGTAAGTCGTGGGCGTGAAAAAGGACAGACTCGGGTCGTATTACCTTGTGGACTGCCTATATGCAGAATACAATGTTGAGGTTCGCCGCTCCAGCGAATAAACTACCCGAAATAAGTGATGCCATTCTCTCCTCTCAGATTCAGCGGGAGGTCGACAAGGATCCTGCACAGACTGTCTTGGAGGGTCATGATCTTTCCCAGCAAGTTGCCAATTTGAGAGTGTATCCAGATCACATTCGTCACACTTCCACGTGCAATTGGAGAAGCAACCCATGCTGTTGGTGCTGCCAAATGTGCTGCAACAGTTGCGCAACCCGCCTTATTATGAGTATGTGCGGTTACTCCCAATTGAGTGGAAGATTCAACAAAAGGACGTACATCGGAGCAAGCACTGCTGGAAACCCGGCGCTTTTAGTGGTTGGCGTTCTGTTCCTAATAAGTGGGCTTGTGTTGGCTGTTGCTTTGGTTGTCACGCTGGATGGAGAAACCCCTGAAGCGCCTTGGATCACACTCTTGGTGCACGCGCTGATTGCCGGACTTTGCATCTTGCTCTGGTGGTATTCCCGCAAGCTACTCGTGTCTATCGGCCTTAAAGGTACTGATGTGTTGGCCCGCAGTGGAGGACCTCTTGGACTTGTAGACATAACTGGTGTATCTTCAACGGTGTGGTTTCATCCAGAATCTGTAAATTGTCATGCGCTTGTAGAAAACCTTGACAGTCTTGCTGAGTGCTCCGTTCGAAGAGAGGTATTGAAAAACCAACGCGTTGCGTCGAGGGAGAAAGCTCCTAGTTCAAAGACATGGATTGAATGGAAGAGCAAAGATGGGGAATTCTACTATGAGCATGCAAACACTGGTAACACTGCTTGGGATGTTCGACCTTACGATCACATTTTATCCGACACTGAGGATGCTTCCCTGAGTTCTCAGTCTATGTATGCCCCTTAACCGACACCTACAACTGTACTTGTATACATGATCGTTGAGTTTATTCATTTCACTAAAGTCAATCGTACATTACTTGTACGTACCTTACGTATACAGAAAGAAATTCTTGCACTGTGACTTATGTATGACCACCGACACAGATGACCGCTGATTGCAGCACTGACTCATTAGGCTAAGTGCGAACTGAAAAAAGGATAATCGCTTGTCATTTCTAGCATATCTCGGGAGTTAACTAAAAATGTCTCATGTTGCTAGTGCTTCTTATCACGAAGAGAACATAATTTAGGAAAGGGAATCTCTTTTAAAGATGCAGGAAGATTTATCTTACCCTGTGTGTCTGCAACTGCGCAGAGATGAGCTATGCAGGCAAGCACACGGAGAGCATATCGACCGTTACTGTTATTTATACGCCGCCGATTGGATGTGCGTCAAAACCTGAGCTACTCGGACCCGCCAGCGGTAAGCCGCAGATAAGTCGTTCAGCCCAACTATTCTATCCAACTTGGACAGTCCAAGTTCGTGACTCCTGGAAGTCGCAATATACACAACCCGAGGTTGTATGCTGCCAACACTCGTGGAAGTATGCCGCGAGGTTGACCAGTTTTGTCCGTCGCCTTAACAGCAGAACACTTCCAGTGTGGCTCCAAAAATTGATAGTTGAGCACTCTTGTTGCAAGGTACGTTCGAACTTGCATGGGCTTGGGATTCCGGGTGTTCTAGAAAACGGGCATCGGTAAACGCGAGAGCAAGCGCTTCTCGGGAGCTAGACTCTGGTATGAAGTAGCTGGAGAAGGACCTGCACGTATCTTTGTAATCCAGAGGCAAGGTGAAGACCTTGGATCGTACTTCGAATCGGGGCTGCGGAAGCTCGAAGAATATTTCACGGTGGGGAACCTCATGAAAGTTTCGGGCTGTTCGATCCAAGATAAATGGATGGCCTTATTCACGGGAAGGCATTTGCTGTTGGAAAGTGCCAAGTGCAAATCAATTGCCGCGCTATAATGGACTATCATATCCTGCACCCCTGGAGTGAGAAGCGCGGGAACCATGACTCCTTGGGCAGCTTCCTTCAAATCAGTGAAGATGTTCTGATTCTCAAAGGCCCGCTTCGCCACTTTCATAGACATATCTAAATGTTCTAAGTACTTGTCGCGATCGGGACAATCGTAAAAGTATAGACCAAACAACTTTCGAAGTCCGTTGAAGAAATCCTCTTTACTCTCAAACGGTTGTTTCCGAGATAGCATGGAGAGCATCTCCAACCAAGGTTATTCCCTGTGCAGATTCATGGCTTCTTTCATTTCCGGATAGTCACGTTCGTTCAAACCCAAAGATGACGCAAGATGATTACTGTAGCCCCTTGACGCGCTATGGGTACCTATGAGCTGTTTCAACGCTTATGATTCCTCCGCCAAAATGCCCAGCCATGATTGCAGACTCCAATTACAAGTAGTCCATTAGTATCGTTGACATAGTCAGTAATATTGTAAGATGGAGGTTGCGGACCAACACTACGACCAGTTCCTCGGATTTCCACGCACATACAGTAGACGAAGCACACACACAAATGTGACAGATAGACCACCGGCCGGGGAATTGACCGCATCCTCTTAACGAGGAGCGGTATGCGCCCGTGACGAAGCACTTGGACTTCGCGACAAGAAGTAACCACTAATGGATTTAGGTCGAATACGGAGTTCGACAGTAGAAATGGGTTTACCAATAACTATCAAAAATTACGGAGCATCAAGTTCTACAACGAACCAGAGTTCCCGTATACCTCAGCAGCAATTTACGCTTTCCCATCCAAAACCTGGAGCCTGAAATTGTGAGTACAGTATGTTCGCGATTTCCACCTACACGTCCTGGTGGCGTTTCTCATGTTCATTGACGATTCAATTTCCTCCTTCTTTTCCTCTTCTTGCTACATATCACTCGTTCGATATCTACAGTGTAAAGTTACCTTCCAGAGATTCCACTTAGAGCTCTACATCTCCTCCTCTAGTTCCATCTATCTACAGCAGCGTMACSTTGTCTTTATGGAGATTCTCTAGTGCCTTGATGCGATGAATTTTTCTTCTTCTTCTTTTTTTCTTTGTCGTTGCTTCGACGCGCAAGTGGAATTTGTTTACAACTTTCAGTTCAACTTGAAGAAATCCGGGCCGATCGCCCGGATTTTCCCACCATTATTTGATGAATAATGGAGATAGCTTAAGTGAGATGGTTTATTCCTAATTTTGCTAGCTGTGTGTTAGTGGCGTAAGCAACAGAATTGGAAGAGTGGAACCATGTTCCGACGGAAAGGTCAGAAACAGGACAAATCCTCGTCGGGATCGGGCCATGCGAGCTCGCAATCCTCGTCGTCGGCGCCAGCGCATTCCCACGCCCATACCACCAGCACCAGTACTGCCAGCTCGTCCGTCAGTGGTGGAGGAGCTACCGCCAGTGGAGCGGGATCTACTGACCAAAATGGAGACAAATTGATCGTCAAAATAGGTATGAAACAGAGTTTGTTGAACTTGGGCGAGGAGCTGGAACTGAATTTCTTGGGCTCCTAGGGGGCATGCTCATTTTCTGTCGAATCCCTGATTGTCAAAATATCCGGTTTTGCTCATCGTATTCGCAGGTATGGTAGGGGATAGTGCCGTCGGGAAAACGTCGTTGATGGTGCGATACGTGGAAGGCAAATTTGATGAAGACTATGTGGAAACATTAGGAGTGAATTTTATGGAGAAGACGATCGATTTACCACAAGCACAAGTGATAATGAGTCTTTGGGATCTTGGAGGTGCTCGCGAATTCGTTTCTATGATGCCCATGGTCTGTGTAGATGCAGTGGCCGTGCTGTTCTTGTTTGACCTAACCAACCGCGCCTCATTAAACAGTATACGCGAATGGTACCGACAAGTACGGGGATTGAACCAAAATGCTGTACCTTTCCTTGTGGGTACAAAGTTTGATTTATTCTATGCTCAAGATAAAGCTGAGCAAGAAGAAACCACAAAACAAGTAAGTGTTGCGTCTTCGTATATGCGGGAGCTAGCTACCCCTTTGACGTAAAGATACGCAACGCAGGCTCGAAAGTACGCACGGGCTATGAAAGCGCCGCTGGTGTTTTGCAGTGCTTCTCATGGGATAAACATTCAGAAATTATTCAAGCTTCTGTTTTGTAAAGTATTCGATGTGGAAACTACAGTTCCCAAGAAAAGCAACGTTGGTGAACCTATCCTAGAGTACTGAGGAGAGTTGTCGTTTGATCAGAAGTTCGCTTAGTTGGATAATGCTTGGATTGCGAAGAAAATTATACTAGATAAAACAAACACTCGTACTATCTCTCCTACGGTAGCATCAATTTCTATTTTACGCGGTGCGCGGTTCAAAGCGATGGTACCATTGCACGGATTACTTTGTTTGACCTTGCAGTGTTACTACAAGTCGCCGATTATGAGATCCATCTCGATGTTCACAAAGATAAATTCCTTGCCAAGTCCCAAGCATTAGTGAGCCGTGGCTAACTGCACAACGAGCAATGCAAGCTCCAAACAAGAAATCATGCACGCTCGATACCCAACCTACTTGGAATAGTCAAGCTAGCTCCAAACAAACTCGACTTTACATGAGCCGGCATATCATCCTGAGTTTGGGAAACCAAATGTCAGTGCTTAATCATAGCAAGCGATTCGAGTAAATGTAAGTATCAAAATCACCTACCGGTCCTTCAGCATCGTGTCTGTATCGCTGATTCTCTGGCACTATCCGGTTGAGCGAGTCTTCCATGTCTGTTGTATAAACCGTACAATTTTGCAACCATAGCATCTTATTTCTAATAACCTCGTCTTGCTGGTGCCATGCATACCTTTTCTCACATCGGGATCAGCATTCTCATTGACCGATATCGAAGCGCTAGTGTGTTGGACTGCAAGCGCACCACTAATCATCAGCGCTACTCGCCGCCAGCGAGCACAGCTACACTACGTACGAAATAAATGGCATAGTCCAACCTCGTAATTTCTGCAATCGCAACAACATGTGGAGTTATATACAGCAAGAACCTACGCGGGGAGCCTCAAAACGCGAAGACATACTTCAGTTCTGGTACCTGGCGTTCCACTTCAGATGTAACCAGGTGGCATCCTCGCCCTTTTCGGCCGAGAGAAATGACGCGTTGCGCCCACTGTGCAGGTCCTCCGGAACTCATTGTCTCTGTTCGTGTCTGGGATTCAGCCAGTCCAGGCTGCTTCTCCACCAGCAAAGTCGGTAAGAACAATAGAATGATGATCAGAACTCCTACGGGCACTCTCCCAAACATGCACTCCCAGTTAATCCAAGATGAGGCTGAGGTCGATTTAAATGGTATGATTTCCAACCAATAAAAGCTCTGTATGGCTGGGAAGTACGATTCCTAATCCCAATCCAAGTTTGGTTTGTGTTCTCCCCCTGCAGACGTTGCTTCAGTTTCCGTCCACACTGAGTCTACTATGATAAGAGCCCTATTTCCACTGTGCGTATGTGCTTGTGTGGAGGAGACAAAAAAAAAAAAAAATCAATCCAAATCCATGTTAAACAATGATAATACTGCTCGAACAGTCACGATCCCGTGCGAACCTCGGTGTTGTTGGCTCACAAAACAAAGGGAATTTTTAACTCCCCCTTTTAAATGCGTGTATTGATTGTTTCCCTATAGAACGGGAAACTAGAATCAATTCTAGGCGGTGGTGTGTATAGAGTCGTGTGTTTGGTTGTTTGCAATGGAGAAGCAGTCCGCCAAAAAGACGGCTGAGCAGGGCCTGGAGGAGGAGGAGCATTATAGGCCGCCACCGATGCAATGGGACACTCTAGCCTCTCTTACAGCATGGAGTACACTCAAAGGAACTTTAGTTGGGGGCGTCTTAGGCGCTGGGGGACGAGCACTGACAGGACCTTCGACAGTGGTGTTGGGGCAACCTCAAGTCGCCCGGCAATTATTACGTACGTACAATGCTATATTATGGAATAAATAGTGAATTTGATGATGGCACGTCCTTCGGATGCAGTCAAGGAAGCTTCCAGTGCTGGGATGAGAATTGGCGGTGTTTTTGCACTTTACACTTCCACGCGGTGTCTTGCGGAATGGGGTGTTGGATTACCATCAGCCGGACCTTTAGTTGGAGGAGCCATAGCCGTAGCTACCCCTTACGCCTTCAGGTAAGCCACACCTGAAACAAATCCATGTTTGTCAAACACACGCGTTTTCAATTTGAACTCGCAGTTCGAATCGCCAAAACTTCCTGGAGTCTCAATTCAAACATGCATTTCGAACAAAGGCTACACTGCTCGGACGAACAGGTGCTGTGGGTAGCGCTGCCGTATCGGGAGCCGTAATATTTGGCACTGTAGAATATATTTTACGCGCGGTTGGGTTGAATTGGTGAACTCGCAAAGTTTGAACCTAAGTCGAAACTGGCGTCGAGATAAGAGCCTAAGCGAAGTATCTGTAAATGTATTGAACAACTGAGTTTTGGAGTGGATGAAGCAACGTTGCGTAAGAAAACCTCTTTTTCATGAAGCTAAATGCTTGGCATCTGTAAGTAAACGTCGCTTCTATGGCCTTTTTGGTGGTGCCACAGGATGCTGATGGGCTGGAGGCACAAAGTCAACGCCAACGCCGCCCAGCATCACAAAAATGTGCACATATGGTGCGACGGGAAAGGATATAGAAAGATGTACAAGAACTATTATTTATCTGCATTGTGTTATTTCCATATGTTAATTCCCACATCCACGCTACGTTATCTCTCTCAAGAGAGTGTATGAAACACCGAGCTAACACGTGTATATTGGTCAAGAGTGGTTCATCACATTTCTTCTTCATCGTCACCTGCAAACAATTCGTGCTCACTAATTCTTGTAGGCATATTTTGAGATGAATCTGCGGTAGGAACATTAGCTTCATCCGTAGCACCTGGTGTAGATGAAGAGGCAGTGGGGGTATTTCGATTAGTAGGCTTAGAAGACGAAGCCATCTTCCGCTGCCGTGCACTCTTCCGTCTTTCCAGGCGTCTGCGAGAGATTTCTGCCTTTGTAGCCGTGGGATCTTCCTCGGTCACACCCGCTGTTCTTTCGAGAAATTCGTCTTCTTCGTCAGGTAGCCATTGACGGCGCAAACGAAATGCATCAGTCGTGTGGTCCCGCATTGGAATTTTCGCACACTCAATGCGTGCCTGCATGGGGGCAAAGCGTATAACCTTGCTTTCGTCATCCCATCTAAACAGAAGGTGCTCATCGACTTGTTCTGCCGATTCACCCCGACGACGAGCTTCTTCCTCACTAATAGCTCTGTTGGCGGCATCTCTCCTTCGGCGTCTGAATGTCTTCACCGTCAAATTATAGTCCCTGCACGCCCGTAAATATAACTCTTCATTCGTATCCATAAATTCTTCAAACGGTTCTGCGTGTTCAGCGGGTATATCTTCACTATCCGGCATAAGCAAGCTTCCCCGAAGCCCCTCGGCTTCCGACTTGGGATCCTCCCGTGGGGTTCGCAGCACAGAGTGACGCATTCTGCGGGAAGGCACTTCTGTCTCAACGTCTGCAGCGTTCCTTCCACTCCTTCGTGGATCTGTGCGGTATATCTCTGTAGGAGCTTCTGGATTCTCGACTCCTCCTTCTTTTTCGGGGTCCGTGTCAAATGTGACGCTCACATTGTGAAGACCCCACATGTATGGATCAGGCAGTACCTCCCACACACCCACCGGGGTAAGATCTTTCCGTGTTGGATGTTCAAGGGGAGCGTTCGGGCCAACAGCCTCGAAAGAATCTTCGATTCGTTCCTTCCTGGTCTTATTCCCGTGCAAAGCCTCTGTCTCACGTAACCGTTGACTCAAAACATTGGAAGCATACTGTTTGCTATCGGCATGTCGATATACATTTTCAAACACATCCGCATGAATCATTGGCGAATGTCGTAACCAATCAACGTGACTATCAATCTGTCGTCGTCGCGTCTTGCTATCCTCCTTTGGAGGTTGCGCATATTTGTCACTGGTGATCTCCTGATCCAATGGATCTAGAGGAGGTCGTTCTGTCTCATTAGGAGCTGCAAGCACACATACACACACAGAAACAAACAATAGATCATCTTCAATTTTTAATTCAAAAGAGAAAACAAAAAAATCTGGCTAAATGCGTACCTTCGTAAAAATTGGGGTCAATAAGGTCGAGGAGCACTCCCAAGTCGGGTTCAGCATGCAGTTCCCAGGCATGTGTCGCTTCCACGTACGGCTCATGAAATAAGTCATATTTGTAAAGACTGCAAGTATATAACCAAATCATGTCAGGTCGACGCCCTTCCCCAAGACATATAAGTGCAATAATAGAATTACGTACTCATCTGGTTGCTTGGGTAATCCAATAAATTTCGGGTCCACAGGGACATCCGGCAGACTGCACACCACGACGACACAAATGATAATAATACAATGCTTTAATGACCACGACCTTTCTTATCATCAGTTTGAATGAAATATGCTCTGTATACACCACATACTCATTGGAGAATCGGATCGGTGTAGCCAGGCTATTCTCCTTTCTCAAGTTATTCAGACCTTCCATACCACTCTTGGCCACTCCTCCGGGCCGACTGGAAGCAGTCCGACCACCTGTAGAGTCCCCGTGGCTTCGGGAAGAGGAGGAATGGCCTCCTGAAGACCTTGATTTTCGATGTTGACGGCCCGATTTTCTGCTCCCATTTTCTCCTCCATTCGGCGCTGCATCAGCCGCTGCAGACGCAGAACTGGAAGACATTTTGATAGACTGTCACAGAGGGGAAAATGACCTCGAAAGGAGGCTATTACAGGCGCTATTAACCCTGGGAAAAGGAGATTCATTAAATCTGTCTAGAATCGAACAATCTTTTCGTCAACAATTCTGAACGAAAAGTTTGTTCGATTTCCTTGGACGGGAGATCATCTTGTGGGCCTGTATTGTCCTCCATAGGAGGTTATATAGCCCCCCTCCGAAGGTATATGTAAAAGAAATTGTATTCCATTTTTTTCCCCTGAGCCACTTCTTGGGCTCTTGAGGAAGAGGGAGACAATTCGAAGGTCTAAAATGGGAGGGTGTCACCCGGACATTGTGATGCATTTGGGGCCTTTTATACCCTTTATCATGCTTTCTAAGGACATCCGTCGCTCTCCTACCCACGCAAGATACAGTATCTAACTGGCATCGTCCAGTTCATTGCTGGGAAATGAATGAAAAGTAGGTGAAATGGGCATATTGTCTTTCCCTTTTGTTGTCCATGTTCTCCCCTTTTGGGGATATAAAGCACTTTTCCAGTGTATTGGACCAAGAGAATGCATTCTCAAAGGATACGAGAGGTCGGCGTGTTGGTGTGGTTGGCAGTGATGATACTGTGTTAATTAACCAGACGCTGACATCAGCGATGATGTTATTTTCAACACACTTCTATACACCACAACCCATAGTCTGAGCCACCGCATCGAATTGGGTTGATTTATGTTGATTGCTGGGGCTGGCTGTTTTTTTTCTTTCTTGCGTTTGGTGTCGTCAGAAAAAGATAAAACAGGATGCAGTGGTAGTGGCACACGGCAGTGAGGACTCGTATCTCGAAGTTTCACCCTTAGACTCCTTGTCTGAATTGTATTGACGAAATGTGAGATTGTGTCCCTGAGCCGTACGTGTCCCCGTGTGTACACACGGATGTGTGTCTGCGAGGTAACGTGGTACTTTTTGAGGGAACAGAAAGAGGGGCCATGAGGATCTCAGTTGTAATACTTAGACTCCTTGGACTGAAATAATCTATATGCCTGTGGAAAAGTGCAACTATGCATCCTGAGCCCTAACGAAGAAGAAGTCACAAGGATTGTTTACCTGGATTTACATGTTGAAGAAGGGGTGAAGCAGTATTTCTCTAGGCGTTTTCTTGTGCCCGTCGAGGTTGCACACTCTTGCAATGACGATTGGACTAACCCAGCTCATTTCGACTTCTCGGATGAAAAGACCAGTTCCTTTATATACTGAGCAAGTGTGCGAATCGAATGAATGTTTTGTGTGACGAACGGAGCAGAGTATGTTTTGTGCTCTGATAAACGAGACATATTCCCTGCTTGCGTTCAATAAGAATCCCTCAAGAGTCACTTTGCATTCTTAATGGGCTACCTATAATTTCTTGTGGAATATTAGCAGTAGATCTGTTCCTATGAATGCCATTCAACTCTTGTACATTGTTATCTTTTTGCAGGTGGCTCTGTTGTCTCCAGTACATATTTCTGCTCTTACCGGCTGAAGGAACATGGAAGAGGTATGTAGCCTAACTGTGGTAGTGCGCAACACCAAGCATGAGTTGACTGCTAGGATTTCCCACGACAATTTATCATTGTCCCTAGTACGTGCTTTACGCTTGGGATATAAATATGTGGCCCATTAGCATCAGCTAGTGGCCCCTGGCATCCTTTGTGGGAAAGCGTTCTGTTTTCTCCTGAGGCATGTTCAAGGGGTTTAGCCTGCGCGGTCCCTTAAGGCGTCTCCTTATGTTTGGTATTTTTGCAATACCGAAACCACCATTCTGGTGGTCCTCCAAGGAGTTACCGAGTCATTACTGCGCTACATTGCTCACTTAATTTTGTCTGCTTGCTTGTTTTTTACAGGTTTCTTCTTTGTCACAGTGTATTCGTTAAGGCGACACGCAACAGTGATTTTTGTCACTACCATTGCCGTCCTACAAGTAGAGTACAACTACATATCAGTATCGCTCTGTAGCATTTGAGAACAACACAAAATAAAAGCTGAAGGTAGAGCTAGTGACTTGAAGGCCTATACGTATATTGTTTGCGCGGTCGGCGTTCGACTAGCGATCTACTCTTCAATTAAAGTGCTATTCCCCTGTCCCCGGAAAACCAACCAGGCCCCGTCATTATGTCGGAATGATCAAAAGGATTGGGAAGTTCCTTCTCGAAATCGAACATGCTACTAACACTCTGTGCGTCGTCATCATCAATCATATCACCAAGTGGAAGTCCAGGACCTGAGCTCCCTGTGGTCCCGACCTCCGTATGCGGAGAGTGAGACGGTTGCCCAACTGTTATCGGATCACTGAAATACTGTCCGTGATATGAAGTGAAGCGCGGGTCGTGTTTGTCAGAAATCCCACCCTTGGCTTCCTCTTCATCAGCGTTTAATTCAAGCGGCTTCAGCAAATCTCCTTCGAACGGGTCTTGTGTAATATTCGTTTCCCCATTCATCTGAAGAGGCGAGGCATAGCGGACGCTCTCGCCATGAGAGGCAGGAAATTCAATTCCGCTTCTAGGGAAGGACATAGTTCTTCCGTGTTTGACAATTGCAAAATGGTCACTTCCAAGTCCCCCGTCAGTCTCCGCTCGTTTTCTCTTTGGAAAAGTACTACGCGTAGGCACTTTCACTGTGGTGGTCATACTGACCGCCTTTCCTTTCTCTTCGCTCACCGGGGTTTCTTCCGGTCTCCTTGAAGGGCAAATTGCAAAGTGAGAGGAGCTTAAGGTCGTCTTCTGCTTTGGAAACACTACGATACGCGTCGAATCCCTTGCAGGTTCTAATGTCTTCTGATCCTGCTTGTCTTCCTCCTTCGTCGGACTGAAAGGGGGTGCAACCACTTGCGTATTCCCGTCATTTCCTTCTGCAGGAAACACGTCGGGAGAATGGCGCTGGGGATCGTTCTGCGGAGACTCTTGCTCTTTTTGCATGTGCGAGCGCTGAAAAACATTTTGATGGGACAGAAAAAGATCATCATGTTGAGCATATGCACTGCACTCATCCACATATCAAGACGAAGAAACTTACAGTGGGCGTAGATGCACTACTGCTCTTGGGCGACGAAGATGTGGAAGGAGACGAGGAAACACTCGAACTTCTCGATTTTGGGAAGGTCACAATCGATTGTTTCTGTGCGTACCGTGCCCAATTGAATTTTCGTAATGAATTCAAACATGAGGTATCAAAGTATTCCCACCAAGCCTTACTTTGGAAGAAATACTGGGAATTCCCTTTGGTTTTTGGTCTCCCTTGTACATGTCCTTGTTCAGTTTGACAAAGTACTTTTGCGCATGCGTGCGTATTTGCACGATACTTCTCGTGGGAATCATATTACCTATCTTCTTCCAGTCCTTTCCATACTTCGTTAAACCATCGACGAATGCCTGATGCTCTTCCGCCGTCCATCGGCCTGCAGTTCAGTCCACAGCTCATTACACTACGGTTGGAGACACCATTCGATAGCGATAAAGACGGCGAATTTACCTGTATTGACGTCTGGGTTCTTGGAGCTCCCCATGGTCTCTCAATCTGACAAAAGGAATCGGGCGGGAATCGTGTACGAAACGCTTCGTTTTCAGCTTCACAGCGGGTAGGGGGACGAAACCACGGTTTTCCTTTACTCTCTCAAAGGGTAATTCAATCAGAAAGCTACACGACACTACAGTTCGAAGTCTCCCCAAGACCTGTCGGAGCGAAAATAGCACATAGAAGGGGTGAAAACACGGAGAATACGCCTTGGGAGGCCAAAACAAGAAACTGGGAGAACTTGTCCGGATCCCTTGCCCCTCATAGCTCATGCCTTTCCACGCCGTTTTCACATACGTGTAACAGAGATCCTCATGCAAAGATTCTACTAGGGAAAGAAGGTATCGGTGCACGATGAATGCCTCCACAACAGAAGGAAAATAGAGCCGCTTTCTCAACTTCACAAAATACGCTCCCCTCCCACTCCAAAAAAGGTCGGGGGTGCTTGCTTCCCCTCGGCCTTCCCTCAGAGAGGGCTCCAGGGATACCCCGTGGGCTTCCCTTTGCTGTCCGGCGTAAAACCTTTTTTGTAGGCCCTTCACTTCAGTCTCGTCCTCACCCGCCTTGTTTCTTCAGGGACATAAAAGTCAGTTTTCTCATGCATATTTTCGCCAGCTTCCACTAGACGCGCTCAGGAGGAACGTTTGCGCACATGATACGGGCGGCGCCGCGTCGAAAGAGGCCGTGTATGAGGTAGAAAAAGCAAGCATTCTACCAGCTTGTCACGGGGACCTTGGCGCCTACAATGTTTCTTACCTATAACGATTTCCCATGCACCATAGCTCTTTCCCTTCCACTGGTCTTCCTGTCGGTTAATGTAATAATCTGGTTTTCATCGCAGTGGATCAATACTCTTTGTTGAACCCGCTGTGGTTGGCAGAACACCCAAGAATGCGAGCAACACTTGCCTTCTCTTTTCCGCCTTCATCACAAACAATTGGCCGACTTCACAACTCCGGCAAACGAGCTAAATAGACGGTATATTACGACGCATACCACATGCACACACTGTGCGGGGAGATATCGTCTATCTTCGTTCAGTTGAATGTGCATTGGCACGACACGGGGAATTAAGGGATGCCATGAGAGCGTGTTCGTTCTTCGAAGAAGCAGGACGCGCTTGTTCGTTGAACCTCGCTTCCACCGTTTCGGCGCGCGCGCTCAGTTGCCGCAGTTACTCGTTTGAGTCCAGTTGCACCAAGAACGTGGGTTCTTCGCTCGTAGTATCATTTGATTGATCGGATATATTCTAACAAATACAGCTATCGGTTTAGAGATTTCACTGGTTTTTATCGATAGGTTTTGAGCTAACATGTCACTCAACGTACACGTGTACTGTAGGTAAACCCTTTTGCATTCATGTTGCATTTTCTTTCACATCACTAATCAATAATTTGGATGTTTGCGCAGCTGGAAACATGTACCTACAATCACATTGCACCAAGTCTGCGAGCACCTACCAGTAGAGCGGTGTGAAGTGCGGTTTCGATACTAACCGTACCGGTACACATGTACTGTACTGTACTGTACATGTGCATGTGGTGGCTTGCAGAAGTTGGATTCCCAGAACCACACACTGCAAATGTTTCCGTGCTAGGACAAGCACAATATAGTGTGGAATACACATATCTACACACACAGGCAGAAGAATGGGGAAAGAAGACCAGGACGACCATCGCAAGCAAATTTGAAATCGGGAACACAGTCCTTACCTATCAGTGAGGAATGCAATTGGTTGTCTCGTTACTGTTAATGACTTGACCGAGGATGCAATTGGCTGTCCATCTCTGCTGAAGATGTGGAGCAAGATCCTCCTCTAGGAACGAATGACAATGACCATGGTGCTGAATCATTCCGATACAATGGAAGTACCAGTAAATGGCAACTTGGGAGTATTCCCCTGAGCTGAAGTTGGCTGCTTCTCGCAGAAGCAGTGTGGCTCGAAATCTCGAGTTGGCCAATCAAGACTCTGCTGCTGGATTGAACGCGCGAAAGTCTCTGCAGAAGAGAGTGCACCGACACAGAAGGAACTTCGGATTAAAATTCTAATGTCTGCTACACCTGTCCAAGAGCAGTACACCGCGATGTACAAGAAAACCTTTCCAGCTAAATCACCTAAAGAGTCATCTCTGAAGCAAATAGGAAATGACGAGAATTTAAAGCCCAGTGCGTATGTCCCTGACAACCAGCATTCCCAGGACTGGCTGGAAAACCAAGCACTAAGAACAAGCCAGTCAAGCGAAGTCGATCTTCCACCGTTGCCAAAGAATCTTCGAGCCCAGCGACCATTCATAAGGCAGAAAGTTCCGTCCAACAAGTTGAAAAGAGCGCATCAAGTGTTTCCAAATGTAGCAGGTCAGCCAGCTGCGTTCCAGGAAGGAAGTCGTCGAGGATAACGTCAACTGGCGTTTCTACCGCAGGAACTGCTCGTGAAAAAGTTCGGAACATGCCGTCCAGCACTTCGAAACGCAACTTTGGATCAGGTAAACGGGGGAAGAAGCATGTGGTCGAAAGGTTCGCCAAGTATAATCCCGCGAAGAAGCGTGTGTCTTTGAAGTGGAAGGGCTACCCAGAAAGCGAAAACTCATGGGAGCCCGTTCGTTTCCTGAAGAGCGACCTTTCCGGAACATTCCAGACATTCTGGAAAGCGCTATTTCCTGGTGATAAGGGGTAGCGTTGCCTGGTGACGAGTAGTGATTGCGACAGTGACCGTTCTCTCAGTGAGCAGATGCCAGCCAAATCAGCCAAAGTTAGCATGTGCTAGGCAGTTGGACTTGGCCAGACCACACGCATTTTCCAGTCGAAGGACGAATTTCCGCTTTTCATGTGTCCGCATCGTATCAGCAATATTCAAACCGCATACTAGATGCTAGGCAGACGAACAAATAATGGAAGCGTTCTGTTCCAGCTGTTATGATATCTTCGAAATGGCGTTTCATTGTGTGTCCTGAGCCGTCAGTAATTTTGATTTCTCAAGTTCCTCCTTATTTATTTACCCTGTGGCAAGAAAGGTTACGAGTGTCCCTCCTGCCCTCATCATGCCCATCATGGGTCCAGCATCGCGGGTACAACCACCACTACAAGGCTGCACTCCCCTGACAGGATCGCTATCCCACTGACTATCCGCTCTCTAAATATGTTGCCACGGCCTTTTGGAATCGAGTAGCGGACGTCAGCAAGTGCAAGCTAGTCAGCACTGCGTCTCAGCAGGCGGGCGGCTAAAGACTCCGACAGCGGGCAACCCATGTCCCCGATGGCTACGATGACTTATGTAAGAGGGTGACAGGAAATATATTCGTGCTCTTTCAGAGCCGTAAGTTCACTTGAATGTAGACTCCATCAGCCGGTACGGGTGCGCACGATCGACCGCTCTGTGGTTCGCTGGCTCTCTTCTACGTAAAGCATGGTACTTCAAGAATGGCACGACTTTCCGAGAGCCTGTAGAATCTCGCTCGCTGTTGGTTTGAATATGATTTTTTTCCTGTATAAGTGTATGTCAATGAGTATTGGGAATGCTACCATCTGCGCATCATTCTCGTGTTATTAGCTCAGCTCGCTCTGGATTGACTTGAAGTACTCCTGCAGTGCCGCAGGCAGCGGTAGAATGGAGGATTTCGTTGAGCAAGGAGGGTACGTCAATTTCTCAAAATTCAGGAAATACCTCGACGAGCAAATTGGCCAGTTGGAAAAGTACCTGATGAGAGAAAAGCCCGAAGAACTATACGTGCCATCGGACGTGGAGAAAACCATCAGAGAGTAGGTTTCGGTGTCCAGTACGGCAGTGCGAGCAGCTTCAATCCTGGTTTATGCGTGCATCATAATGCAGAGTGACAAACGAGGTTTCTTCTCCTAAAAACCGAGATGGCTATGGAGCTCAGCTACATCGCAAATTCACGCGGGTAAGGGAACTGACTTTAAGGGCTGCCATGTTGGGTACATCAGGGGAGCGTCCTCGCAGATCTTTGCGACGAGATCCTTTCGAGTATATAACACCATTCTTCAGCACTACAAAGGACCGAATCTCTTACATGCAATGAAGATACATTGGGAACGCCATTGTGCACTAAGAGATCGAGTGTGCTCGCTTCTCTACACGTTGGACCGGGACTATGGCCTTGAATGGTGTCGCAAACCTCTGCATCTGGAAGGTATGATGCGTAAAACGTGATGCAACTGAGAGGCACAATAGGTGATAACGTTTCTTTGCTACCATATTCTAATCACGTTTCTCAGCCGATCGCCAATTCCGGAATGAGGCCTTCAACGCAGTAAAGGAGGACTTCGCTGTCGAGATTCGCAAACAGTTTCGTAAGTGTCAAGCTGGGGAAGAAATGGAGGTGGAATTGGGACGACTTAAAGAGTAAGAGATCATTTACGCACCGTAAGCATAATTGATTTGCTAGACGTTTGCATTTTTTCGTATTCATTCAGATGTCTGGAGATCTTTAGACGGCTCGGCAAATCAGCAGAAGATGCTTATCTCCATACCGAAATCGGCGAAATACGCGACGACGTAGATATACTCGGGATAGATGACACTTGCATACCGACGCAAAGGCTTACGTTCACACGCAGGCATTCAGTTTGATGACCCAGAATCCTGCCTCGCGAGCACTCCATCAACGAAAGACTTAACTCTAAAGAGTTTCAAAGAAGTGCCAAGAGTGCTTACTGACGAATCCGTCATTCTCCTAATCCCTTTTGGTACCAGACATATGAGAGAAAAACACTATGACACGGTGGGATCAATAGTGTCGGTACCTCTATTTCACTGTTTCGTCAGTGTCGTCGAAGGGAAAAGAATAGGGCTCCGCAGATTCGGCGCACGAGTAGAGTGGCTAGGCTAGTCCGAGGAATGCGGTAGTGGTACAATTGTACAGTAGTGGTAAGTTATTGGTTGATAGTTTGAAAAACATTGTATGTAGCAGTGTATGCCCCCAGAGAACCATTACTGTACACTACCTATGTTGTTTTTCACAAGCTCCAGGTGACATCAAGAAGCAGGAATGACAATGACCGTACCATTCAAGCAGCCTGCAAATTTACAAACTTGTTGTAAACATGCACCCGTGAGTGTGTGTTTCATTATGCTTTCATACCCCTCATGGTGGCAGTGGGGCATACTGTACAGTACGTAATTTTGAAAACGGAGAACACGAAGTTACGGCTTCTCAAGCTTTGAGACACAACTTCTGGAAAAGGTGACAAGGTTATGCCACTTCAAGCTTCCAAAAGTCTTGCAAACCGCCTATCATTTATCACACAGTGTTCCAAGAGCTAGGTAGTCAACGCAGTGGTACGAGAGACAAAAGCCGTTTGAACTTTGGATCTGACTCCTTTGGAGTTTTTCGCGTTTCAGAGTTTTGAACTTCAACTTCAACTTGCAGCGGAGAAAATGGGAAGTTCATTATGGAGAGGCATTATTCGTTCATACAAGCTAGAAAGAAGTCTTTTACCAGGTAAAAATACTCTAGGTTTGTGAATTGGTGAGCATGGTGGGGCGAAATGATCTGTGTGTAGGGAGTATAGGAGTGAATTTGTGGATTTCCCGCGTCCTCGACCCAGCATCAAAATCAAAGACATATGTTTTACGCTGTTTGCACTGCATTTTCTCACACTTTGCAAGGTTGATAGGGTAGACAAGAATATAACCGACTCTGCTGAATGGGAGTTGGAGCCGCGGAAGCCGTGGAATTAGGAGTAAATCAACGTTGTTTGTTCCCGAAACCATGGGATATTTGTCATTGGATCCGCCTCAGGACGATGGTGAGGAGCAAAGATGGGGTGCCGAGGGTGTTCGTCTGCTAAATATTGGCCAGTACGAAGCGTCGATTCTGGAATTCGACCGAGTTCTGGCCAGGAATCCGCAACAGAAAGAAGCCCTCTATAACAAGGGTTTGGCCCTGCAATTGCTTCTACGGTACGAAGACGCGCTTGTGGCGTATGAGAGGGCTTTAGTTGTGGATCCTCTTCGAGTGGATACCCATTATAACATGGGGTTGATTTGGTATCATTGGAATGACTATGATCAAGCAATCGTTTGTTATGACCGGGCGTTGGAACTGAATCCGCGTCATGTCAACTCGTTGTACAACGTAAGTTTAGCGTTGAATAATTCGGGACGACAACAGGAAGCAATCGAGTATGCAGACCGTGCGCTTGCGTTAGAGCCAACCAAGGTGGCGGCCATCTACAATAAAGCCCTAGCATGTCAGCGTATGGGCAATGAAGCTATGGCGATAGCAGTGTATGATGAAGCCATCGCTCTGGACCCGAAGCATGTTGATGCATTATACAACAGAGGATTGGCCTTATACAATATGAAGAAATACGAAGACTCGCTTGCATCGTACAAGAAGGCTCTTGAATTCAATCCAAAGCATGTCAACTCTCGATACAATGCTGGACTTGCATGCTTTCACAGCAGCAAATTCACTGAAGCGATTACATGGTTTGACACTGTACTGGCGCTGGATCATGGACATATCAACGCTACGTACAACAAAGCGTTGTCATATTACTCTTTGGGAAAGTACACAGAGTCTATCACAGTCAATAACCGCGTACTGGAGTTGGATCCAAAGAAAGTAAACGCGCTGTTCAATACCGGTCTCTGCTACTACAAACTAGGGGATAACAAGAAAGCAATTGAATTCTACGATAAGGCTTTAAACATAGATCCGAGCTATGAGAGAGCCAAAACAAGTAAGGAACTAGCAGAGAGTGCGTTACAGGGGAAGAAAAATGGGGAGTATGCGCCGACGAACTCATCCAATGCCGCTGTGGTAACTGAAAAGTATTCCAAGGCGACAAATTTACACAACTCTGGAAAGTTTACCGAGGCAATCAAACTTTTCGACGAGGCATTGCTACTCGACCCTACTCATATAAACTGCCACTACAACAAAGCACTTTCGCTCTTGTCTTCAAAGAGGTTCGAGGAGGCCGCGGCAGAGAACGATGAGGTGCTGAAACTGGATCCAAAGCATGCAAACGCGTGTTACAATAAGGCCTTGGCTTTATACTATCAGAAGGCCTATGATAAGAGTATTGAAGTCAACAAACGCGTCCTCGAAATTGATCCGAAAAGGGTAAATGCCCATTACAATATGGGTCTCAGTTACTACATGTTGGAGCAGGATGACG
This sequence comes from Halocafeteria seosinensis, assembly GCA_001687465.1. Classification (NCBI taxonomy): domain Eukaryota; class Bigyra; order Bicosoecida; genus Halocafeteria; species Halocafeteria seosinensis. The sequence continues at coordinate 27,347 of LVLI01000591.1, forward strand.
AAGCGGTAGAGTGCTTTAAACAAGCTTTAGAGATTGATCCATCCCATGCTAACTCGCGGGAATACCGTGACTTAGCACTGAAGCGTGGCAAGAGCAGCACTCTGTCCCCCGCTGAAGCACGACGTGCTAAGGAATACTACGACGAAGGCTATGGTCACTATTCAGCGGGCAAAAACGAAGAGGCCATCAAGGCATATGACAAAGCCTTGGATATTAACCCGAATCACATTAACGCCCACTACAATCGGGCACTCTCTTTGCATAACCTGAAGAGGTACGCAGAGGCAATCCGAGGCAACGACAGGGTACTTGAGTTGGACCCATCTCATGCGAGTGCTTCCTACAACAAGGCCCTCTCACTTCAATTTCAGTCGAAAACAGACCAGGCACTTGAGTGGTACGACAAGACTTTGGTCATCGACCCGAAAAAGGCAAATTGCCACTATAACAAAGGGCTAATTTTGTATGGGCGCAAGCAATACCGTGAAGCCATTAGAAGTTACTCCGAAGCGGTGCGGGTTGATCCCTCGATGAGCAACGCATTTTACAATCGTGGACTTTGCTTCTACTTCCTAAAAGAATATCATGAAGCAATCCAATCATATGATGAAGCCCTCAAACTTAACCAGGACTACGTTAACGTTTGGTTGAACAAAGGCATTGCTCTCGGAGCTCTACTGAGGCATGAAGAAGCAATGGCATGTTATGACAAAGTAATTGCGCTTGAGCCGACAAAAGAAACCGCCCACTTTAACAAGGGATTTTCCTTATACTCGTTAAAGAAGTATGAGGAAGCCATTACCTGTTACAACGCTTCCCTTGCACTGAATCCTCGTGACACGAAGTCATTTTATAACAAGGGTCTCGCTTATTACTACATGGGACACTATGACGATGCCATTAAGGCATATGACAAGGCTATCGCAATGGACAATCGCCATGTCAATGCTTTTTACAACAAAGGGCTTGCATTGGTGAGTTCGAAAAAGTATAGCGATGCAATCAGCTGCTACGACCGAGTCTTGGCGATAGATCCCAACAAGGCCACGGCGTGCACTGAAAAAGCGTTTGTACTCCGGAGACTTGAGCAGTACGAGGCTGCAGTGGATTGCTACGAGTCTAAGGTCCTACAGAATGACCCCCTTTCTGGGGTTTCGCAAAAGGTGATGCTCCAAAATAGGGCTCTAGCTTTGTTTTGCTTGGGTAGGTATGCGGAGGCAGTCCAATACGGTAAACAAGCCATCCTCCTCCAGCCAAAGGCTCATCCTCTAATCGTTACAGGTGCCGCCTTAGCGCAGTTGGGAGAAAATGATGAAGCAGTGAAAACGTTCAATAAGGCGAACGATTTGATAATCTCTGGGGAACTTTGCTCATGGGAGTTGACGCCTGCTGAATCTGCTCAAATGCTGAGCATATTAAGTGAGGGGAAGAAACTTGCCTCTGCTGGATCAAAAGTTCCATCTAATGCAAGCGTTCACAGTTATCCAGCCAGTGACCCAGATAGCGGTTCTGCAACTTCGGAAGGGTTGTCGACGGTGAGCAGTAAAGATTTGGAGGAAATACGGTCTGTCATGAAGTCTTTCGAAGCCAATGAACTCGTCAAGCGTTCCGATCTTGAAGAGTCGTTGAGAACCGAACTGGGAGAAAAGGAGCACGCTTTTCTCCAAAGGGATGAAAACCTGTACCAGTTCTATTCAGCTCTAAATGGTACATTGTATGATTATTTTGTTGCCGCAATGGTAGTCAGCTCTGCTCAAGTGGATGCGGCTACTTCATCGAAGGTTACATTGTTTACTAGCATAATTTCCCAGCTCGTTGGGGGGATTCCGGTAGTCAGTCAACTCACGAGCAGTCTTGACTCCATGTTGCAGTGGGGCATGAAGCTCAAACAAGAAGCTGCTTTGAAGAACCTCCTCAGAGTGGAACCGGTGCATACAAAGATAGCTAGCAAAATAGATGAAATCAGCCGCGGTATTGCTCTGGGAATGAGCGAAGAAATTGCAGGACTACCGCTGCTTCCCAAAGTGGGAACGTTAACGACGCTTGTCAAAGGTTTGAAAGGAAAATTGTTTTCGGAAGCCCCGCGCACACTTGCGGAAGTAGAAGGGGCGACTCATGGTTTGGCTATTATCAGACATTGTATGAGTGGGAAGGTAACACGAGAATCATTTTCCGCGGAGGATCTCTTGATTTGCTTGGGTGGCAAAGAATGTGTGTCAAAACTCGTCGTAGTGCGGCGGAACGTGGCTGGATTCAGTCCACGAAAGATTACATCAGCTTACACTTCGCGCCCATCACCTAGCACCGTTTCAGGTGTAAGTGCTACTGCGGTCAGCGCTTCTTCTACGGAGTCTAGCGAGTCAGTTTCAGAGCTGCGAAAACAAGTAGAGCAATTGCAAGAAGTCAGTGCCGGTATGAAGAACGTCACGGAGATGCAAAGAGAGATTCGTGTCCTGAAGGAGAAACTGGAGTCCTTAGACAATCCAAGTCACGATGGCGGGGATAGTGCGCAGATGTCCTTGAACAGGCCCGCGAAGGAAGGTCGAAGGGGAGCGCGACAGAGGACGGATGATGTTAACGAAGTACGGAGGGCTTTGGAGGAATTGCGAACATGTGCGCTAGACTCGAATGACCTTGAGGGAGGAATTCCCTCCGAACTAAAGAGGGAAAAGCGAGAACTGCAGGCTGCATCAATTCCTTTCCGAATGGCAGTAGAGCGAGTGAAGGAGATAATCAATGGTTTCTACGGCGAAGACAACCATAACTATTCCCGATATGCATCAACTTTTGCTGTCAAGTACAGGCATAAAATCTCGATAGAGAAAGAACTTAGAGGAGGAGGAAAGAAAAACCCTTCCGTTGTATCGGGATCCAGGGTACTTGCGTTCTTCGACTCCCATATCGATCTTCGCGAAATACCGCTTCGGCAAATTTTGAAAACATTTGATGATTTCATACAGTTTGATCGCATTCCTCTAGTTCGTGCGCCGAGCGGAACAGAAGCTGAGCCTCCATCTCAGGCATCGATGCGTGAGGCTCTCGGACTGGAGTAGGTGCATCCATCGTGTCTCAGCGGCTGATGAAATAGTGGTTCTTTTTCCTTACCTTTCCCGGGACGCGTTCTACTCTTCTCTCTTTCTGCCTTTGCTGGGGGTCATCTCTACAGCAACATCATGGACGAAACAGGAATATGAAGACGAGGGGAACCAGTCCCTATCGTAGGGAACGAAGAAGACTAAGGCGAAGTTGCCTCCTTCCTCTCGGACAAATAGTCACATTGTTAAGGGTACAATTTCCCCTCGGAAAATTTGAAAGTTCATACGAAGCTCGTTTCATTCCTTCTATACATAGAGGAATGATAGCAAAGTAAGCAATGTCCACAACAGATTCGCCATAGTTGTATTCCATCCGCTCGATCGACTTAATGTAAGCTATATTAGGTAGTTAACTGATCTAAATCCCTTGCCAGCTAGCCTTCAAAGAGAGGCCTTCTGCCATCGTCGTCATTTCGTTTCCTAGGTAATATTACTTTATTGTTTATATACGTGTCAATGACACTCAAATTTTCATAACCAATAAAAAAGCGGGCGTGAATACATCGGGGCTGTCCCGATTCGTCGCAAGTGAACTGTGCGCATCAAGCTTGAAACATGGTTCTCAGTAGAGTATCATGCCGCTGAAGGTTCTTGATCCTTTTGACTCTTTGTATTACCTGTTGAAGCCGACGCTTCCGACCCTTCACTCTTTTTGTTTTTGCCTAGAGAGTCCAGATGACTCCTCAATTGATCAAAATCACTGAAACCACCCGCCTTCCTCTTATGGAATTCCCGTTTCTTGCCGGTGTAGGACACGCCCTGAGTCTCGCGACGTCTGTAAATTCTTGTATCGATAAGCGCCGTTTGTAGCAAGTATTTTGAGAGGGAATCACGGAAACTTACCGCTGGAGATCCTCATTTTTCTCGATCCACGTTTCGGCAGTTTCCTTCAGTGTTTGGAACATGCTGTCTCGCTCTTCCATTGTTCTGGCCATTTCATCAATACAGATGTGAATGAAACTTCGCAGTGCTTAAAATAAAACTGATAGGCTTACTTGAACCAAAATGTGATGTTATCTATGGCGATTGAAACACTTCCATCTTTATGTCGGACGGGTCGCTTATGTAGCAGATCGAAGAGATACAAATCAGAGCCACCTTCACCCATACCGGCCCCAGGATTTCCAGAAGACATTGAAGAGCTGCCGTATCGTGCAAGACTAGTACTACGTCGTTCAACATTGGGAGTCTCTTCTCCTGAGTTTGTTACAGGGACTTGTGCGCTTTGAGGTCGCTCAGAGTTTGCCGCACTGTGGATCTCATGAAGCTTTCGCCGAGTGACAGTTTTCGACTTTTCAATTTCATCCGGTTTTAATTCTTGCCCATATCCTGGGCGTAGCAATATTTGTGTAAGATCCACGTTGCTCACGACCTGTTCCAAGGAATTTAAAGCAGTTATCAAACAGTAAAATAACACCGTAAACAGGAGAGAACTAGACATACCTTGTATCTGGGACCGTTGGGGCCACTAGGGTTCTTTGATTGCACATTTCCGTACACATGCTTTGCAATGATAAACGAGTCAGTAAACAAGAAGAATCGGAATGGTCGCGGCTTCTGCGACTTAGCATCACCATTGGGGAATGAGATATACACTTCGGACTTATCTAAAACGAAATGTCTGCCGGGTTGGAGCAAGTCAGGTATAGATTCCTGCAACAGTGTTCGAATTTCAACCATCCTTCGTGTTTTCTCCTCCCGGTCTATTTGGGTGTTGACCTCGTTGGCCACCCTACCCACTTCGTTGGCAGCTTTTTCAAGTTGATCTCGGCATGGATGATCTGATCCCATGTGTTTCAGCAGATCTTTAAAGAAGAGAGGATATTTGCAGATACGTTGTACAGGTTTGATTAGGAAAGACTCAAAACCCAGGCCGTTGATTTCAGGCTGCCTGGCACAGTACTGCAAGAATCCAGAAAATGCTTGGTTCGATTCTGACTCCCTCCTTACAATATCCATCGCGTTCCAGTAATTTTGGCAGTATTCAGTGTACATGCGAAAAAACGGCATCAGACTCGTAAAGGCATGAGCAATAGAATCGCTAAGTCGTGTTTCCGGATCTGAAATGCCTTTGCACAAAGTCTGCAAGAGTTCCCCATTAATTTCCAACAGCGTTTCGGCGTTAGAAAAAATGCCTTCTATGTCCTCGTTCTTCAAGACTGGACGACCCTGGTCCACCGTTCGTTTTAAGGGATACTTGAATTGCTGAATCAAGGTTTGTAGGTCACGAACGTATTGTTTCTCAGTGTCTACTATTTCGCAATAAGCTCGATAGCGATGTAGATCATTCGGATCTCCGTGATCTTCCCATTGCTCCGGTACAGACGGCAACTTCCACACGTCAAGTTTCAGGGGACTCTCGAATACTTTAGATTTAATTGACTGTCTTTTGGGCTGAGAAAATGATTCGCTTCTTTTCGAGCTCGTTTGCGAGTCTCCTGATTCATCACTCGCTCGAATACTACTTGACTTCTCAGCTGTTGGAGATGCCGTATGGGCGCCTTCTTCACTATCTCTGCTTATCTCTCCGTTGTCGCTGACTTGCTTGGTCTGATTCATATTTGGAGGGCTTTCAGGTTCGGGAGGTGGAGGCGGTAAACTATACCGGTCTTGCGTGGTCTCTTCCTGGGACGGAGGTGGAGGTGCAGCTGCTGGTTGAGATTTTTGATTTGCTCCAGTTTTGCTGGCTACACTGCCAGAGTGTGACGCTTGGGTCACAGGAAGATTGGCCTTGACCGGTTTCGGTCTCCTCTTTTCCGCCAACCGCGCATTGAGTGTCCTTTGGGCACTACTACAAGCCTCAATCATTCGCTCTCGTTGCTCAGCAGTTTCGCACCACAAAGTGAAGTGATAGGTGCTTTCTGTGACCGAAGGTCAAACAATGAACCACATGCTCTACTTTATCATTGTCACTGAGTCAAACTTACTCCCATCTTTCGATGAATCGTTCTCGCCCATCGTACCCACATTTCCAGTACAAATGAGATGAATCGGAAAGAAGCCATCTTCCAATTGGTTCGCCATTTTCACTTTCGATTTCAATAACGGAAACGAATAGCAGCGGTACTTCCCAGCCAGTACATTGTTCATGCGCTTCCCAATAAGCTGCATTCTCACATACACTAAGTTCCAGGAGTCGAACGCAACAGGAACGACGCAATGGTACCTACCAAGACATCCGAAAATAGCACAAAGTAGTAAGGCCGACGGCGTGTTTTCTGCCGAGGAATCGAAAAATCCGGTGTCTTGGCTCCTTCCACATATTCGGATGTAATGAACCGTCTCCCGGGAAGTTGCAGCGACTGCACGCTCATACGGTCCCCGGGTGTAATTAACACGAAGTACCCCACTTGATTTTGGTCGCCAACACCTACTTCATGCGCCTTGGGGAAGCATTCCAAGACATCCTCCGTGCTCGCGAACGGCCTTACGGGGGCCATCGACGAGGAATGTCCATGCGCGCCACTTTTCGACATCTTTATACCCGTCCGCCACCGTCTATATGCGCGTCCAAAGCCAATGAAATACCACTGTGGTTGCTGGACTGACTTCCTTAACCGTGCGACCGAACCGCTGGACACTCAATGCTCTCGTTCACCACTTCTGTTGCATTGTTTCTTGCCACTGATGGATGGATCCATGAGAACTAACTATGTGGAGCAAGTTGAGAACGCATGTGTAACACAATTCGAGGACATGAAACACTTTATACGGAGCGATCCCGGGATCCCGGATTCCAGCTTCGTTTTCCGCAGAGGAATCCTAAGTGTCGTTGGTTACACATAAGGACTTCTGTACCCTAGGTTAATTGTGCTTTTTGCACCTATGGTATATGGTAGTGTTCCACGAACATCGTGATCGTGGCAGCAAAGTGGGTCAGCGCTCTTCTACGGCTTATGTAAAAAAACACATCCTGCCACTGGTTACTTACCGCGTTTGGTTTTGTATTCGGCAATACTATTTGCCTCAGTGTAAAGGCTTCCACCGGTGGAACCCGCTTCCAGTCTACATTGACTCCACTTACACATGCGAATAGCGGAAAGCATCCACCAAAACCATCTTGGTATTGCCTAAAAACACTGCTGATCCTGGAATGCGACGCATCTTGAGTCAACTTGCGACCGAGCCGAAAAGCGCGCCCTACGCACTATACACGTTCCATACAGTAGAATTCACTGCCCATTGAGTTGAATACAAAGTATATTATTAGTAGTATGTGCTAGGGATAGAATCATGAATTGTGGCGTGGTGTTGGAGAAATGGAGGAGCAAAGACTGGAAGAGAATGCGACCGACGCCGGCACTTCTCAGCAGTATACTCAGCCCTTAAATCGTGATACATGGCGGAGGGGGCGACGAAGGAGCAGTCAGGGTCGTGTCAATGACCCCAAGAAGCCACATTCGAAGGGGCAGTATTTTATCCGTAAACCGAAAACGTTCCGTCGAGCATTGCTTCACGTACCTCAAAACTATCCGGTAGGCGCGCTCCATGTTGCTGCTGCGTTTATACAGGTACGTCAGCTGCATTTTGGGGGTAAAATCGAATGCTTTGTGATGGAGTGACTAAACATGTAACTTGAATGTCGCAGGCGCAATGGCGCAAAGTGCTCGCGCAGAAAGAGTTACAGAAAGCGTTAGGGCAAGATCCGAATTCCAAACTTCGCAATTCCTTGTATTTTTTGAGAGAAACCTTAGGGAAGGATCCCAATGAACTTAAGTTCCACCAAGAGGATGAAACCAAAGGCGAGACCGAAGACGTATCCGAGGATCCAAATGGAGGGGGATTGAAAGCGATGGGAAAATTGATTTCCAAGTACCATCAGCGAGTCGAGCCGATACTGTCCGAGAGATGCCGGGTATTGTTCTGCGATCTCAATGCTAAGTCGGCTGATGAGTTCGCCGAATGGCTACGCTTTGGATATACTAGTGTCATAGGAAGATATGAACGATTTGCTCTGTGGTGTGCACACAGAATAGTCGCTTGGTGGAGAATGCTAAAGAAGCGGAGGTGGTACTTCATTTATCATCTTACAGATCGCTTCGTCGTATACCATATCGCTGCGACAGAGATTTGTCGAACACTAGATGGCTATTTCAAAGCCAGGTATGGAAGACACTGGCTCAGACTCCGAACAAAAGGAGGGCCCACGCGGAGAAACTGGCTCGCTGTGGACTTTTTTGCATGGAGCATCCAAAATGCTTGGATCGGGGCAAGTAACAAGAAGGTATATAGTTTCTACAAACGATTGGTGCAATGCTTTAATAAATCGGGTGACCCAAAGAGGATTCTGGCTTCTATCAATCCTCGCGAAGCGGCCCTTGTCGACCCAGCCAGTGGTATTCAGCTGAGGTTTAGGCTCGGCGGTTTATCGTTTCCCCCACAGATTTACTACAAAATATTCGTGAACAGCTCCGTTTGTGATGTGAACTCGTTTGCACCGAGAGACTACAACGAGGAGAAAACCGCCCTCGAGAAAGCTCGCCAAATCGAGAGTACCGAAGGAGCGGAGGTGGCCAAACGAGCTGTCAAAACCTACTTGGCTAAGACCACGGAACAACGGTGGTATCAACGTTTGGAAAATAATGGTTGGAGGCCGGCTAATGTCAAAACTCTCGCAGAAGCCGAAGATGATGTGATCAATCAGCTCACCCGAAACCGCGTAAAGACTCTGCGTGCGGGACGTGGCGTCGGAGGCGGTGGTGCTGCTGCGAGGACAATCGCATACACAAAACCTCAAAAGCGGCAATTAGCATCCCTCCATAAGAAGCTTAAGAAGCGCCAGTGGTTGATGAAGCTGTATACAAATGGATTTTCTCATCGCAAGAATGAATACGATGATATGGAGGACTCCCACTATGCTGGAAATGGGGACACGAAGATTGATCGATTTATACCAGAGGAAGATGAGGTAGAAGAATTGCTTGAGTGGTCTTCGATGTTGGATTTTGATCAATATGTGGAAGAGTGGGAACAATTAGGCACTTCTGCAGTAGCTCTTCCACCAGAGCCATATCTCACTCACCACACAACTGCGAAACAGGCCGATCAGGAAGACGAGGAGAAGGAAGAGAAACAAACGCAAAATGTGAGTCATTTGGTAGATACTGATACAGCTAGAATACTCTCTCCAGCTATTGAAAAGCGAGAAAAACATTTCACATACGAACTCCATAGGGTCGTCGGAGCAAGGTTCGCACAGGAAGAACAGACTTCCGAAGGCAAGCTATCGCCCAAAATGGAAGAGTTCCAGTGGGAGGGTCTGGACCGCGAAAATGCTCCAAACGGTGTTCGACAACCGCAGACGAAGCGCAACACGGAGCGTAGATCTTCGTTTTCGGAGGAAGCAGCTGTGCAATGGGGATCTTCGCAACGGCCAAGACGCCGATCCACCTCTGGGACACAAGGTTACTATCCTAAAGCAAACATGTTCCAGAAGAAGCATAGAACAAGTCAGACCGAACGAGTTCATAGCGTCCGGGAGAGCGCTTCTAGTGGCTTGGCAACCGATATATCTGGTAACGCGGAGGAAGACATATCAGCGTGGGACGGGAAGGAATTTGGATTCCACCCCACTTGCGACAAGACTAGACTAATCACAGACTAAACTAATGAATGACATACCAATGTAAGCTCGAGTATTGGTTATGGCAAACACTGCATTGCCAAGTAGTCCTTGGGCTGCTGCGACCGCCTCCACCACCCACATTTAGACCCATACTTCTTTTCGGAGTTGATAGTTGCGCTACAGCCACCACTGAGTGCTAATGACATAGCTCACTCCAACCTCCTTGCGAGACCCCTACTGCGCTCAATATTCAGTAAGGAAGCGTGTTCTCCCGCGCGTCACGGTAGAGTTGTGAGCCGCTGAGCAGCTTTTGACGGCCAAGTGAGTGTGCGAGAAATTATTTTCTTCACATCAACTCTTAGTAACATCAACATACACTCTGGATCTATCGCCAAGGACATGATCGAGCTTTGGGAACGGGATAGAGCGGAACATGCAGCGAAAAGGGGAGAGCAGAACAGGGGCGACAAAACGGGAGAACAGAACAGTGGTGACACGAAGCCGCTTCAACCTCACACCAGAGGAGCTCCTTATGGGCTGTTGGTCTCTGCCATGATAGCGTCAGTAGTTATGTTGCTTCTCGCGAGGGACGCAGGAGCCTCCTCATGTATCGTTCAGGGGGCAATCAAAAACTCCCAGTTCAAGGACACGTACCAGGATTCCAGGAAGGAGGACATTCCCGGCCCTCCCGTTGGAACTTCCAGGACTCGGGAACAAATGATTTACATATTGTCGACCCTTCCACTAATGGTGGGTGGGATCATTATACCAAAGCCGGAAACATTGCCCGGGCTAGTTGGGAGGGAAATGGAGGCAGTAACAACAAAGTGGTGCTTCAGCAAGATGATGTCTGCCTTTCCGGCAAGCTCCTGGAGCTTGATATCATCGGACCCTCCGGAGGAAACCCAAAAAGATCTAACCATAGGGTCTATGTGGATGGAATCCAAATTGAGAACTGTGGGTATGTAACTAATGGAGAATGGAGGACTTGCCGTGCGGATATCAGTTCTTATAATGCGAAACACAAACTCAAGCTAACGTGGGAGCAACGGTCAGGTGATAACAACGGCAATTCAGGAAAAGCCAATATCAGAGTCATCCAAGACGCAAACCGCTGCAGCACCTGTTCAAAAGGAATTATGGTTGTTCCGGAAAGTTGTGATTTATGCTGCTGCAAGACACAGATGTGCCAAGAATGTGCACCCGTGCCGTCACCAACAATGACTCCTACCCAAACTAGAACGCGTACTCCTTCTAGCACGCGTACACAGACACCAACTGCGACTAGAACCCCATCGAAGACTAGTACCGGTACAGGGACACCTACGTGTACCAGAACCCCAACAAGAACGAGTTCGACCTCTACCAATAGCTTGAGTACGACCTCAACTCCATCTTCGAGTGCGACACAGGAGGGAACGACTTTCACTACCCGCAGTGAACATCGTAAAACGTCGCCATATATCTCAACGATTACTAGAATCCGAACCCCGGCGGCGCCTAGCTCTTCAAATACTTTTGTGTCTACTACGACAACCAGTAACCTGAGCAGCCGAAGTAGAACTAACTCCGGTAGATGCACATATACGAGCAGCACCAGAATCACTCCAACACCCTGTACAAGACCACCAAATACTAATACATTGACACCGACATACGCAGAATCAGCCAGCACGACACCATCTGCGACAAGAACTGAGCGTATGGCGCCTGACCCGACAGGAAGACCTATCCTAACTCAGACTGATACCAACGCCACAACGGCTACCGAAACGCATAAGAGTGACGAAGTCCGGTCGACGAATTCCATACAATGTATCAACGTGCGAAATGACAAAAAGAGTATGAAAAGAAGCACTCACATCAACCTGGTGGTCCAAACGTGCGACAAAAGGAAGGGGCGAAGTTTGAGAAAAGTGCAACGTCGGGAGCGCGTAAGTACATGGTAAAAAGATATAGGTTTGTACCACTAGTGCGGGCGGTGTACTACCGCACTATCTACTAGGGCGCGAATTTCGCCTTAAAGCTTTTGGGAGCAATCGATGGCAGCTTAACGTTTCGCCCATACATATACAAGTGTGTATCCCAGTACTAGTACTGGTAGTATTCCAGCATGTCCTCCAAAGGCGGATGGTAAGGTAGAATCCACTTACATCTCTTCCCCCAAGCAACCTGTCGAAGATTTCTCTCCCTATGGAAGGAATGAACGAAATGAGTGCTACCGGATAATCCACTGTAAGGATCTCAGAATCACCGCAGTCTCTGAAACGTCTCACAATACAAAATTCACTAGGAAGGATATGAAGTTTGGAGGCTTAAACCGATACGACCTCTGAGACCGGTGCAAATAGGAAGGTTTCGAATGATATTGGCAATCGAATGGTAGTTCGGTAGCAACCGTTCCGGACAAAATGCCATTCCTTTGACGACATGGATATCTCGCTGAACTGAACTGGCCTTCCCGAATCGCGAATCGCGACGACTCGCAACCAACAGTAAGTGCGACTCACCAAACGAGAGTATCGACAGTAGAGCAGTCCATGGGGGCTTTGGGTGCTGCAACAGAAATATGGAATTTAGGCTCTTCGGGAAAAGCGAGCATTCAAGTTCTCCATAGTGGGGAAATGTGCCACCGATGCGCCAGCGAATTCTTAGTAGCAACAGAGTTGCATGCCATGTTGTTGCCGCAGACGGTATGACTGCTCCAACTGTAACCCAATCCGAACTACTCCAAGACATTACTTCTGCTCGTACCGCCTCCCACTCTAGCAAAGACATATACACCATCTACCACGCCTACAACCATGCCCACCGTAACACCCTTCCCGAGCAGGAGCCCGTCACGTACCACTAACCAACGCAGAACTCCCACTAGTACCGCCACTCTAACAGCAACTGAAACAACGAATAACACACCAACGACTTGCAGCATTCCAGTTCCTGTCCTTGCAAATATAGCCCAGACATAGTGCTCCCTCAGTGTTGATAAGTTCGCAGCCGCGTCTACTAACCTCTGGTTCCGTTATCTTCTGTGCAATATGAGCCACGATGTCTGCAAGAACACTCCAGTATTCGTCTACTATGACGATCATGACCCTCCATAAGCGGGTGCCCGTCATCTGGCCCTAGCCAATGCAGAACTCCCTCTAGTACTGCCACATCAGCAGCAACTGAAACAACGAATAACACACCAACGACTTTGCCTACTAAGACAACCATGCCCACCGGAACATGCTCCACAAACGGGAGCCTGTCATCTTCCGTGACTCCCTCGGGAATTCGAACATCACCAGTCACAATGAACTCCACGCCCATTCCATCAGTATTTCACACTCCGTTCTTTACCTCTACGAGCAACGTGACTGCAACGCGCCGCTTGGTTTCACCAAATGCAGCAACTACACTGTACAACCAATGTACTCTCTCTCCCCTCTCACTTCCAACGGGAAGCCCTGTATCAATGGCGTTGACAAGTCCCCCAACTTCATCATTCAGCGCAATTTGCAGCTATTTTGGACCTTCCAACGGCACTATGCTTCCCGCTTCCGAATCCTCACTCGTCGGAACGGCAGCGATATCCGCGCAGATGCTGCAGGCACCTGTGGGTGACTCTGGTACTTCTTGGAAGAGCAAGGGCGCTGAGAAGGTAGTACAATGTTAAAGTCCGGCTAGAATGCAGGGAACCCAGTATAAGCACAAAAAGTAATTGTTCCATGGAGTACTATACCCTGGCTCTTCGTTGGCTACCAGATGAGGTCGCTGCCAATCCCCGGCGTCACTCGGTTCCACTGTCGTTGAACATCTATAGCGGCCTCTATATTCTGCGGCTGATGAACTGTATACAAATGGATTGTTCATCGCAAGAATACTAGAGAAAGAGCTGAGTCCGCGTTTGGTAATGTTTCAGCAACGCCGGCAACCGATATATCTGGCAACGCGGAGGAAGACATATCAGCGTGGGACGGGAAGGAATTTGGATTCCACCCCCACTTGCGACAAGACTAGACTAATCACAGACTAAACTAATGAATTACATACCAATGTAAGCTCGAGTATTGGTTATGGCAAACACTGCATTGCCAAGTAGTCCTTGAAGCTGTTGCGACCGCCTCCACCTCACATTTAGGCCCATACTTCTTTTCGGAGTTGATACTTGCGCTACAGCCACCACTGACTGCCAATGACATAGCTAACTGCAACCTCCTAGCGAGGCCCCTACTGCGCTCAATATTCAGTGAGGAAGCGTGTTCTCCCGCGCGTCACGGTAGAGTTGTGAGCCGCTGAGCAGCTTTTGACGGCCAAGTGAGTGTGCGAGAAATTATTTTCTTCACACCAACTCTTAGTAACATCAACATACACTCTGGATCTATCGCCAAGGACATGGTCGAGCTTTGGGAACGGGATAGTGCGCAACATGCAGCGAAAAGGAGAGAACAGAACAGGGGCGACAAAACGGGAGAACAGAACAGGGGTGACACGTGGAAGCCGCTTCAACCTCACGCTAGAGGTGCTCCTTACGGGCTGTTGGTCTCTGCGATGATAGCGTTAGTAGTTATGTTGCTTCTCGCGAGGGACACAGGAGCCTCCTCATGTATCGTTAAGGGGGCAATCAAAAACTCCCAGTTCAAGGACACGTACCAGGAAGGAGGACATTCCCGGCCCTCCGGTTGGAACTTCCAGGACTCGGGAACACATGATTTACATATTGTCGACCCTTCCACTAATGGTGGGTGGGATCATTATACCAAAGCCGGAAACATTGCCCGGACGAGTTGGGAGGGAAATGGAGGCAGTAACAACAAGGTGGTGCTTCAGCAAGATGATGTCTGCCTTTCTGGCAAGCTCCTGGAGCTTGATATCATCGGACCCTCCGTAGGACACCCAAAAAGATCTAACCATAGGGTCTATGTGGATGGACTCCAAATTAAGAACTGTGGGTATATAACTAATGGAGAATGGAAGACTTGCCGTGCGGATATCAGTTCTTATAATGCGAAACACAAACTCAAGCTAACGTGGGAGCAACGGTCAGGTGATAACAACGGCAATTCAGGAAAAGCCAATATCAGAGTCATCCAAGACGCAAGCCGTTGCAGCACCTGTTCAAAAGGAATTATGGTCGTTCCGGAAAGTTGTGATTTATGCTGCTGCAAGACACAGATGTGCCAAGAATGTGCACCCGTTCCGTCACCAACAATGACTCCTACCCAAACTAGAACGCGTACTCCTTCTAGCACGCGTACACAGACACCAACTGCGACTAGAACCCCATCGAAGACTAGTACCGGTACGGAGACACCTACGTGTACCAGAACCCCAACAAGAACGACTTCGCCTAGTCGAACCGCGACCTCTACCAATAGCCTGAGTAGAACCCCCTCTACTACACGGACTAGCACTAGCACTGGTACACCAACAACCACGACAACTGGGACAGCAACTGAAACGCCATCAACTACTCGTACACCAACGGAAACTCAAACGGCAACAACAACGATGACTTTGACGCACACCCCATCGAGCACTCTTAGTGCGTCACGAACATCTACCCCAACACTGTCTCCGGCTGCATGTACGAGCTCCAGTTCGACTTCAACGAAGACAGCCACCGGCACCAGTGCTTCTTCTACTGCCTCGGCAACATCTTCACCAACATTCACCAACTCTCCGAGCGTTTCGCCATCTTGTTTAAGTCATTCTGGGGCTTCTACGTTCACAAACAGTTCGTCGGAAAGTGGTGCCGTTTTTGTTTCGTCCACGCCGTCAGGTACAGTCACCTCCACAACATCGGAAACTTTATCGACTACGTCCGCCTTCACCGCTTCGGTGGCTACTTTATCGTCGCATGCGTACAGTGCTTCTGGTGATCCTGGTCTCATTACGCCAACTGAAGGGTCTATAGCTTCTGAAACAAGTAGTAGTGCTGTCGACCTGGGTGGTACGCTTACATCGTATTTCGCTCCTGGCATCATTGGTATGATGATGATATTACTATGCGGGTTTATTGCTTATCGACGAAAGCGAAACAAGGCCAACAGTAAAAGGTATGAGGATCCAATGTACCTGTATGCCCAAGAATTGGGTGTCCATGTCAGTATGCTAGGGAAGCAAAAGTTATGCCGCGATGCAACCGATGCTGAGCCCCAGTCTTGTGAAGACTTGCCGCGGGATAATCTTAGTAAAACCGCGCAGTTGAATGGTTCTGAAGTCTCACTCAGTAGTGAAATGATGCGAGCAAAGGCTGTAAACCCGTTACTAGCGCAGGCGCATTATAGGCTGTCTGGGGAGGCCAAACCGGAGCAGTTAACTCACTCACCTACTGAGACTTATACACATTTAGCAACCGCCCAAAAGCCACGAGTAGAATTCGTTGACTTGTCGGATCGTATCAAAAGTCAAAGCTCAATCCGTGTGGCTTCCGTGAAAAAGCCAAGAGTTGAAGCTGGTGGGAGAAGTGGCAGGACGATTCAAGTCGCTATGTCCCGTAACATCGATCGATCGGATATGAGAGTAGCTGATAAAGCGCTTCTAAGACTTCGCGAATGGAAAGCATACCTTCTTGCAGAACCACCTCCATTGATCGAGATTGAGTCCATGACAAAGTTGGGTGATCTCTTGTCAACTGGAGCTGCGAACCAGCAACCCGTTGAAACCACAAAAGAAACGCGGGTCAATAGTAACGAAACAATTAATCGCCTCAGGTTTGCACGCAAGGAAGCGGCTGTTGGCTTTCCTGTCTCTCGAGTGAAGCATTCCAGAACGGATAAAGCGAATGGGGTCAAACTGAATCGAACAAGGACCGTCAAAACAGAATTTATGCAAATGCTTCCGTCTAACCATGACGTCTTTGCGGCAGCGGCTGTGCAGACAAACGATTGCCGACGAGGCAGTCGGAGGAACCGCAAGGATTCTCGTAATCTGCGAGGTACATAGTACGAGCTTCACTATAAACCGATTCAAAAAGAGAAGTTTTCCTCTATCGCTTCCTCTTCGAGGGTTTCGAGCTTTCCATTGGTACCGGTAGTGAGGGCCCCGGGAGGGTTGTTGGAGGACAATACCCAGTGAATGCCGTAGAATCGGAAAATTCGACTTTCTGCCAATTTTCACCCATCTTATTACTACCAGTCAAGTAGACTAGGCACTACATGTATTATCCAATAATTGTCCCCAGTTGAACAGTTCAACTTGAACCGGTGACCCGTGTCCAGACGTGAAACCTTCTAGCGCACTGTACGCATCATCATCAAGGAATGGTCGTCGATCATTGGTACAATATAGAAGTTTTTTCTTGGTGGCTCCGATGGAGAAAGAGAAGCTGACGAATAGCGTTTGGCAGAGAACAGCTGTCGTTACGAGCAGCAGGAACTTGGAAGGGCCCTCTCACGCCGGAACCTGCGGGCTTTTTGAACATCTATAAGCTCGTCAACAAGAGTTTCACGAGTATCATGTGCAATTGACGTAGCTCTATGCGGCCCTCGCAGTGCCCTTGCAGTGGTCTGCTCCCCGTTGGAGCACGCTCGCCCTATTCTGTCAATTTCGCAGATACGCAGTCTTCAAATCTGCGGTTGGCAAGGAAGAACAACGTAAACGACAGAAGAGCTTTGGGATGTCCATTGATCTCAACGCCTTCATGTCTTTTGATCCAATCTGATTCTTCTGCTCCTGTTGATTGAGCAGACAAATGGGTCATGTGTTGTACATGGAGCGATTAAGAACCCTCGCTTCCAATGCACATACCAGCAGGATGGATACACAAGACCGTGCAACTATATTTTCAAAATTACTAAATTTAATAAAAATTCGCGGGCGTTATTCGTTGATTTGTCCGAACAAGCCGAAGCACAGTTCAATTGGAATGACTTCTTTGAAAAAGCCAACACTTGCAGCCGCTGGCGAAAGCTCTGCGGGTATGCCTGTCCTTAAAGTCGCGATAGCCCGGACTATTGATCGATCGGAGATGAAAGTAGCTGATAAAACATTTCTGAAACTCCGGGAATGGAAAGCACGCCTCCTTGCGGAGCCACCTCCTCTGGTCGAAATTGAATTCTTTGCCGAGCCTGATGTTTACTGTCAAACGGAAAATAGGAAGCACGAACATTCTTTAAAACCTGAAGAAGAGAAACAACAGCAGCCTGATGAAACAATCAATCGTCTCAGATTCGCCCGCAAGGACGCACCTGTCGGGGTCCCTACTCGATCTAGGCGTCAATCTGAGTCGTAAAAGGAATGCCGAGACAGAATTTACCCAACGCTTCCGCATAATCGTGAGCTCTTGAAGTGCACCCGTAACACATCCATAGGTGTTGAAAAGTGGAGGAATATGCGGAGAAACAGCCAGCGAAGCCGCAGGTGTTCTCGCAGCGGGCAGTATTTTATATGGTAGCTTCTCTGGGCTTACGAGCTCCGCCAGCGAGCGAAGTGAATGAAAGTGTTAGGCCTGGGTTAGGCGACGTGAATCACGATGCACTTTGGTTCTAGCTATATGGCAGTCCGTTCTGCCACAGTACCGAGCATCGTCGTGGAGGGAGTCCAGGTACAATGTTATTATGTGCGGTAGCAGAGCGCTCCTCAATCCTGAAGCGACCTATTCCGTCGCAACACGAAACGGTAGCGTCGTCTTCTCGGCTGAAGTTGCCATTTTCATTGATGGGGCCCTCTGTGATACTCCAGTGCTCGTGTTCCTGCTAAGTATTTTAGATGGTGATGTTCGAGTTCACTGGGAAGCTAATGTCAGTGTCCCGGTAGCAATGTCGACAACCCAGTCTAAGGACGAAGAGTAAATGTGCCATGGAGTACTACCTGCCTCTTCGTCCGCTCCCAAACGAGGTCGCCGCCAATTCCCGGGACAACCTGACGCCACTTGGTTCCCGCACCGTGGAACCTCTGCGGCGGCCTCTGTGTTCTGCGGGTGCACTCGTCGTTTGACACGTGTACAGCGCGGCCGCTAATCCGAAGTACAAACGCTAATACTAAAATACTTTGCTGCGAATTGAATTGGTAATAACAATCTGTAATTTAGATGGGTAGGTAGACTGCTTATTAAAAACTCCGGTTTTATACCAAAAAAAAAAAAAAATTCCAAAGCGACAGAGCGCTGTTCACCAGCCTCATTTCTTGTGATATACCCACTCCGGAGACTGACGGGAGTCTTGGTCTCTGGATTGTATCCTATAAACATTCAAACCTGCAGGTACTTTCGTATGCCTTTGAATTGGCGTTCACAGGGCGTGTGCTGCGTACTGTATGCGTTGCATTCGCATCGGCAGAACAATTGCGTTCAACACCAACAGTCATGGAGATGAACTGGAAGTATGGCGACTGCGTCCCTTTGCCGCACTTTTCATTCGCTATGATTCTTCTGCTCCTGTTGGTCGAGCAGACAAATGGGTCATGTGTTGTGCATGGAGCGATTAAGAACCCTCGCTTCCAATGCACATACCAACAGGATGGATACACAAGACCGTGCGACTGGAGCTGGAAAGATCACTCTACAGGCTATAATGACGTTCACAGTCTAGATATCAAACAAGGTACTTACGGCACCTATGATACAACGACAGAGAAGTCGAATGTCGCTGGCACAAACTGGGTAGCCAATGACTTCGACAACAACGAAATGGTACTTGAGCAAACTGATGTATGCTTATCTGGAAATACCCTGGTGCACACTATAGTCGGAGGGAAGCCAGGTGACTATGACAGTGCTGACCGGTCCAATCACAAAGTATACATTGACGGCAACGAGGTAAAAAACTGTGGTTACGTCACCCCGAACGAAGTCGAACCATGTGAAGTGGATATCAATTCCTACTCAGGAAAGCACACTTTGAAATTCACATGGGAGCAAAGAACAGATGATAGCTTAGGATCTTCAGGCAAAGCGGACTTCAAGATCCTTCATGATGGAAGTCGTTGCAGCACTTGTTCTGAAGGCGTTATGGTATCGCCGCAGAGTTGTGACGTGTGCTGCTACAGGAACCACGAGTGCACAGAATGTGCCCCAAGTCCAATCCCAACCAATACTTCCACTCTCACCCGCACGCGGACGCCATCAAAGACCCCAACTCCGACAAATACGCGCACTCCATCAAATACCGGTACACGGACGCGGACACCCACCCTAAGTAAAACCACCACAAGCACACCAACACCGACGAGAAGCGAAACAATGACTAGAACACCATCCCATACTCACACGAAAACACAGACGGAGACTCGAACGCCAACAACAACCAAGAGCTTAACGCGCACGCCATCTAACACCCGAACTCCGTCCCAAACCTCTACCGGAACTGTGTCAGCAACCATGTCACCTACAAGCAGTTCGAGCCCGTCACATACAGGCACGTGCACACCGACATACGCAGCATTAGCCACCATGGCATCATCTGCTACGAGAACTGGACGCATTGCGCCTGACCGAACAGGGAAGTCAATCTCGACTGCAGCTCCCTCCAGCCATATCAACGCCTCGGCGGCTACCGAAACGCGTCGAAGGGACCAACAGAACCGAGTTGGCCTCCAGTCCCCTGATTCCACACAATGTCGGAATGAGAAACTGAACTTGAAAAGAAGTAGTTGTATCAAAGTAATGGTCCAACCGTGCGACGAAAGGAAGGGGCAAATTTGGAAAAAAAAGGTGACACGTCGGGAGCGGGCAAGTTCGCAGTAAAAGGGTCTGGTGTTGTACCATTGCTATGGGTGGTTTACGAGTACATGTGTATATACTACCCACTAGGTCACGAACTTCGTCTTGAAGAGCAGTGGGTCGCATCTTAACGGTGAATAACGGTACATGTAGTATTGTTGTGCGGTCTGCCAGAACCGGATGGTAACGTACTTCTATTCCGTTTGAAGGCATGAACGACACGAGACCGAGAATCCAGCCCAAGTAAACCAGGCATATCTCCGGATTCTCCCTTTGTCATAAATGCTTTACACGTGCTCAGAGAATTCGGTGCAATCCGATGCAGATGTTTTTAAAGCGTCGGATAAGAAGCGTGCTTCTACTCTCCTTCAAAATTTTTGCTTGGGGGCGTACTACACTGTGCGTTAGGCGCTCGACATGCTTATACGCTGTACGCTGCATGGCTATCAAAAATATGTCTTATCTTTGCGAGGAAGGCTAAGAGATTCATCGGAGGCTTCACCCGATACAGCCTCTGAATCCGGTGCAAGTAAGAAGGTGTCGAATGATTGACAATTGAATGATAGCTTCTTAGTAACCGTCTCGAAAAGCTGGCATTCCTTTGGCGAGATGGTTATCTCGCTGAACTGGACTTCGCGACCCGGCGACAGTTGCCGACAGTAAGTGGGACCCACCGGACAAGAGTATCGACCGTAGAACAGCCAATAGGGGCTGGTTCGTGTTGTTGCAACAGAACTGTGGGATGCTTCTATCACTCATTGTCTTACATACAAATATTTACCTTTATTTAATCCGGGAGTATATCGATCCGTCGCACGAACTTGCTGTCCGCTAACCACGCTACTAAAGCACAGCTTCTGCAGACATTTCCAGTGCCATCAAGACTCAACAACTCATAAGCGTACGTTCCCGAGGCTAAGAATAAGAGAGTTGAGAGTGACCGCCCTGAACGTATTATTCCTGGGATGGCACAGGGAACACGTGGAAGACCCTTCCACTCCCAAGAAGCACAGGAAGCGGATATACGATCCTGTTCTTCAAATTCAGCAACACCTTCCGCGGCTAAGAATGAAACTGGGTAAGGATCTAGGGTAGAATTCGTTGATTTGTCGGAACAAGCCAAAGCACAGCTCAATTCGAATGACTTCTTTGAAAAAGCCAACACTTGCAGCCGCTGGGAAAAGCTCTGCGGATACGCCTGTCCTTAAAGTCGCGATAGACCGGAATACTTATCGATCGGACATGAAAGTAGCTGATAAAACATTTCTGAAACTCCGAGATGGAAAGCACGCCTCCTTGCGGAGCCACCTCCTCTGGTCGAAATTGAATCCTTTGCGGAGCCTGATGTTTACTGTCAAACAAGAAATGGGAAGCACGAGCAATTTTTAAGACCTGAAGAAGAGAAACAACTACATTCTGATGAAACAAACAACCGTCTCAGATTCGCCCGCGCAAGGACGCAGCTGTCGGAGCCCCTACGCGGTCAAAGCGTCCCGACGCAGCGAAGACTCGGGGAGCCAGTTAGGGCTAACCCTAGGCTGAGAAACGAAAGGATCGACATAGAACGAGAGTGGCTGCGGAAGCCCACCGAAAACAAGAAGCAACAACAAATCTTTGCAACCCAAAAGATGGACAGCCAATTCAGGGACCTGCTTGAGGTAGGGCCAAATGACATGAAAACCAGACTTCAAGCTGCACGACAAGATGGCTCCGCCGACTGGCTAATAGCACTCCCCACAAACCYCAGGAAACAACTCACGGACACGGAATGGAGGATGATGGCGCGCTTACGCCTAGGTCTAAGCGTCACCCCACACCCAATCCCCGACATCTGCCGTCTCTGTTCAGGGCACACTAATGGCT
>LVLI01000593.1:0-88210 GCA_001687465.1 Halocafeteria seosinensis
TTGAATTCCTTCGTTGCGTGCGTCCCGGGGCTTACGGGATACACCGGCTTCTGCGAGAGATTTTGTTAGCACATAACTAAACAGTGAATAAATATCACGCTCAAATTCCTTACCCTCTCTTCTCGCCTTGAGAAAATCGTTTACAGTTTGCTGTACGCTCTCCGTTTGCTTAAGCAACGTCCCACATTTTGCAGCATGTTCGACTTTCTGAATCCATATAAATTCCTAGAAAGTTCTGCTTTCCCAGCACCATTCTATAGTTATGGGATGTATTCCGATACGTGTATTTCCGATAATCATGGCAGCAAGGTCTCCAACCGAGGTACGTGTTGCTGAACTTGAGAATTCAGCGTCCCTGTTTAAGATGATGGAGTGTACATGCGCTAAGCCGGATACCGCAAAGCAAAGGCAATAACATTTCTCATCTTTTATTCTGAACAGAGTTCCCAAGAGGGACAGACGGTTGCTGTGGAAGGTCGAGGACATCCTGCCAGGGAGGTACTTCTATTTGAAATATGCAGCGAGGTGAAATGCTTAATGTGCTCTCTCGTATGAGTACACAGCAATCGTCTAAGGATACCTGTCAAATTGAACCGTCGTTGGAAGCATGTGGCGAAGCACTGCACGTAGTATGTACCCAGATTGTGCCAATCCGTAGTGCTGCTCGGCCTCCTACCTTTTCCAAATATAACAGGAAGAATTGGGTTTGGTTGTGAGCTTACCACAAACATTGGCACCAACATTGGACTCTATTTTCCCTCTCCCTGAATCTGCTGAAGATCGAGCGAAGTTTTACAAGCTTTGCCGAAAACGACCTGCGCATATTGATGAAAAATCGTTCTGCGACTTAGTTAACAAAGTCATAGTTCAAGGTGTCCTTCATTGGCTTTCACCCTTTGGGCTCACCAAGGGAATTCACCCAATCATCAGAGTCCTTTATGTTTTCCATATCGGAAGTTTCAACGGATTCGAAATAACTGAACTTCCAGTTAGGGTACTCAGAAGGCTCAAATAACCAAAATTCAGTACCGTTAGCATGGGTGCCCAGCAAAACTTTGCCATCCACCTCTTGAAGCTTATGATTCCCGTTCTTCCAGTAATCAAATGCAGACTTGGAGTGATTCACTAGTATCCTTTTCCAGGGTCTATGGTTAGTGGGAAATTTCAGTCGCTTTTGATGTAGCTTGGGCTCGTCATTCCGCACTTTAGGGTCAAGTACGACACTGTAAAATATGTCACGGATAAAGTCCCATAGAAATGTTAGACGGCGCCTATCAAAAAGCTCCTCAACTCTATCTGAAAGGTAAAGGCCATTTCGAGGGTCATTTATATCCTCGGGGTAGAGTCCCCAATCTGACATGATTGCCGATCCGTGAACGGGGCAGAGGTGAGCGGCGCGTAAGTTTGTTCTAGCACCCGTCAGCTGGCACTTGGGGCGTGCAACTGAATACTTTTTCCGCTTGTTGTCGTATTCCCCAAAATAGTAACTCTTGACTTGATGAGCAAAATCTTTGCATCGGGCAGGCGATGTTTGAGTAAAATGGTCCCACGGGTTACGTTGGCGGTCCCAAGCACTCGTCACTTGTGCAATAAACTCGGACATCTTCTTCTCGATTCCTTCTGTAGGCTCCTCTTCCTCATGTTTACAAATGTAGCGAATCAAACCTATCAGACTTGACTGCAAACCAGAGAATTCGAAGGCTTTGAAAATAGAGGCATTCTCCTCCCACCACGCCTTCACCTTCTCTGTTGCTTTCTTGTCTTCGTTACCAAGAAAAACCCGTTTCAGTTTTCCTTCCTCGAAGACCACACGAGCCTCTGAATCTCTAGCTAAAAAGCAGGCTACAATGAGTTCTCTTCGCAGTGCTTCAAAGTTCTCTTCGGCTAGCTTACGGGCAATACCTTGCTCCGAGGGCACCGAAATGCACTTCGCGACCTCATCGTCCATTTCTCGTACTCCTACCTTTCCACCAAGCTCAAGACATGTATCAATGCCTGTGTTGAGCTCGTCATCCATACCGTCTTTGACAGTACATGCTCCAATGAAGTAGTCCTTTTGTTCCTGAAGCGCTCGAACCAACTTCGGCAAAGGGGTAGCAGCAGCAGCCATTTCCGATACACCGTATGTTTGTATGTATAGTACAAGGATTCTTCTTTGTTTTGTTTCTTGACTCCCTCGTGATGATTTCCTCATGGCAATCTACTACGAGTGCCAAACTGGCAGGCTGGCACAAAAGTTACATAGGTCCGGCTCCCTGTTGGGAGAAGGGGATTGGTGGTCACATTATGTATTGTTATGGTAGCGTACATATCTGGGATGTCCCTAGTATGACATGAGACGATGCGGTGCCGCCTGGAGTCTCCAAGACCGAACGAATCCTTGGAAGGAGCGTGACAAGTACAGCAACACTAATTATAGAATGACATTTACGACGACAGACTTGCGTGCTATGACCGCCGTGTTCTTTCGATGCTTCTCTTATCGCTCCCCCGGGGTCTATAGGTGATAGTTGGATATCTCCCCCCTCCCCAGGCAACTCACCAGTTTGGTTGCATACGTTTCGTTTCTTGTTTCTGTTCGGATTTAACATGAGTCTATGGCCTCACCATTTTATGATCTGTTGTCGGCTCGAAATCGGAAGTGTCGCAAAGTCTTGTCGCTGATATCCAATCCTGATCAGGGAAGGTCAGTATCCGTCCTATCGCCTACAAGGCCAAAGACACACACGACGACCCAACCCGACAGTCTGAAACTCGGCTTGCGTCTGCTGCGGCGAGAACACTGCTTGTCAGTAATAACCTTCTACTAACGATTGGATGTCTTGTACAATGCACCGTAGCAAACTACCCGGTCTATCCGTTTCCTTTCAAATTACTTAGCTGCATCGTTGTCTCACGTCAATGACCGCGGTAGGACAAGTAGCAGCGGCATCTGGATCATAACCAGGAATAGTCCAGCGGAACGGAGCCAGCTATATAGTTCGTCTTCATCAATTAGTATGAGCAAACGCATATGATCCTACTCAAAGGCTCATCCCGCTCTTCGAGAGGGCACGGACTGAATGGTTCCACCTTAGGAACCTCCCAATGGTGAGGAGCCAGAGATTAGGTTCATACGCAGGGCCTTAAACTCGACTGCCGAGCGCTTGGCTAAGACCGCGTCAAACAACCCAATGGGAACTGGTTTCTCTTGCTTAGACTGGCAACCTAGAGCTACGCATACGGTAGATGATGTCGAGAGGTCTATCGACTTCAGGCTCCACGACAAGCGGATCCTCGTCCACTGGAAGGGCTAGTCAGAGGCAGCACGGACGTGGGAACCGGTTTCGTGGCTTCAGAAGGACCCGGGTAACCGCATATTCTTTGACATCGCGCAGGAAATGTACAACAACCTGGGCTTTGTTGACGAAACTGAGGTGGACGGAACTCCTAGCGTCAGATGGGGGCTTGGCATTGGCCACAACTGTTGCGTCTGGACCAACACTTAATCCTAACTGCGCTGCTGTGGCAGGCTCAGGGCTTCTCGTCCCAGACTAAGCCTTGACAGTAACTCTGACATCGTTGGCGCGGGCATGGCACCTCCCCCGAGGCCTCCTGAGCAAAACCGGTGTTGTGTTCCCTCACGGCGCATGTCAGCAAGGCTGCAGGAACAGCGGGTCCGTCGCTGCTTAACACGGGCGCATACCACTCCTCGTTAAGAGGATGTGGTCAACTCCCCCGACGGTGGGCTATCTGTCACATATGTATGTGTGTGTGTACTCACAAGTACAATTGGGTATCACAAACGTACACAAGTAGACAGTTTCCAGCCTTTTATTCCCGAAACGAAGCGAAGAAAAGATCAGAGATTCCCCAAGAAGCTGACACATAACCTTTACCTCCGTTGAAGCGAGGGAGCAAGCCAAGCAAGCCACTACAGCCTGAATTAGGAGATATTCTGTATGGAATCATAGCGGTAGCTGCCATTGGAGTGTTAATGCCTCGTTGTACGAGAATTCTCCGGTTCCTTTTACTCGACACTACTTTATCATATAAAAAGACGGCAATTTGCAATACCGTACGTCGGAACCCTGCTTCCCGACTAGTGTTTGGGGTTTAGACGCAGTTCGAACGAACACTCTCCAATTCTACGTCGTGATGAGTGTTCAGGAAGCTTCACCAGCGCACTGCGTACTAAAGCCTCATTTTCACGTTTGCCATAGCTGGCAGTCTAAGACTGTGCAAGTACAGTAAGTGGCCACTAAATTCTTGACTCCACTACTGTACCGCCAGGCAAGTAATTTCGACATATTCATTGCAGCGACCAAACTATAGGTATCTCCGGTCACCCCACGATCGTTTAGGACCAGTGGGAGCCACAATGGCGCACTTGTCAGACTTGTGAACAGCTCGCCAATTCTTGGATTCGCCGAAGTTCTCGGTTGTTAAGGTGCAATGTATTCAGATCTTAACTTTTGCGACGATTAGCTGCAACCACAAGTTACTCCAATAACGTTCCGAAACCAGCGGTATTAGTAACATCAAAGCACCAAGAGGAGAGTCGCTCAAATGCTGAAGCTTTTAAGAACGGTTGTGCCATCACGAAGGACATTACGTAGAGTGTCCCAATTACAACATATCGCCGCATGCGCACCGGAACGATATGCTCCATAGTCCTCCAAAAGAGCATGCAGACCAATTGGATGGCGAAGAATCCCACTTGAGATCCATCCAGTATTCCGAAAGTGCTCTGCGAGATCAAATGTTAAAAAGAAGCACGTCCTCTATAGACGTTAGAATAATAATAACGTAAGGAGGTACGTACATAGCATAGCAGTTCGTGCCATACACCACTGATAAGGAAAACTGATGCGAAGCAGACACTTCTTGGTAGACCTTGCTTGCGGAGAGGAACATACACTGAATATTTTAGAGCATGATGAACTGGAATATTCCAGTTCGACCAAAAGTCAGCAAACCCGTTGGACTGCAGAGGCGATCCGAACACATCAGGAGCAATCATGCCAACATTATCGAGAAGCATTTTTACAATTTCTTGAGACGTTGAGATAAAGCAATACATCTCCAAACAGAAAACTAATACTCTCCAAGCATACGGCTTTGTTACGTCTTTTACCACAAAGTCAACATACAGAATCACGAGAGAACCCGCAGTCTTGAGGAAAATGGATCGAAGTAGCGGCAACGAAGCCGGTCGATTATATCCACACTTGATTCCGTCGCTTCCATGACGCCATGCAGGGTGAAGCCAGGGAATACCAATTGCTTGATGAATTAGCAATTTCTGGTAGATGACGAACCTCCGGAATAAACTTAAGTGATCCTTAGGCTGGGTGTATACCTCCTGAATGGGGGGCGGTATACCTATCAGAAGTCGGTTCCAAGAATCCTGTGTGCCTTCCGCTTTCTTCGAACGGGGCTGAAAGTTTCCCACTAGAACTGCTAGCCGCCTATGGGTGGTTAAGAAGAGATGGCCACTTAGAGCTATGCCAAAAAACTGCATCTAGTGAGCATCGCTTATTCTGAGTTAGCGCCACACATGGAAAACACCTCTACTTACCGCACCTACACCAGAAACTACCCGGAAGTGCCCAACGAAGATCCATAAGAACGTAGCTATCATGAGTATAAGTAGTTGGTGCTTGGTTCGAATGTTTGAGTAAACTAGTTCTAGTTGTATGGCTGTGAGAACTGAGTGCCCAAGCCACCACACTACCAAGCTCGCAAGCGGCGACGGTCGGAGATCGAGTTCCCAGGTCATAATTGTCAAATTTCATACACTACGACACGTCGACAACTCCTTTCAAATCTTATATAATTGATTTCCGGAACATTATGGAAAAGTCTGAGTAGTGTCGATACGCAAGAGTGTGTACGGGTTTGTTCACTACCATCTGACGTGGTTGAGATGGCAGAGATCCGGTACAATGTAGAATTGTACACTGCCGAGCGACGCGGCATTCACAAATTCACGTATACCATTGTTTTCGGCACATTAGGAATTGCACGCGGACTTTTTTCCCACGAAGAGCAAATCCTACTCTCTCAAACTATTGTGCTGAATTTAACTAAACTACCTACACGCACTGGCCGCCTGGGCCTGAGTTGTGAGTCAACTGACTCACAACTCACACTGCTTACTTCATGGTGCCGAGGTACACAGCCGTAAACCTTTAGCTAGCGTAACCGGATAGAAAGGACTGGATTGCTGAAGTCCAGAAAGAAAGAAAAGAAGGAACTGAGACATACACTTCGTGAACATCCTGTGTATTGGGACCGGGACAGTCAGGGGAGGTACCTATTGTTTACGACGGGGGAAATAGTTGGACTGCGGGCGCCGACGACTGCCCAGGTCCACGCACTGCTTGATGTTGTCTTCCACTCCAACCAATTTGTTTACTTCTACTGAAAATGGACTGGACGCGAACCCCGTTTAATCGATAATACACTGGAAGCATGTTGGAAAGGCTCAATGGCATTGGCAGTTGTCACAGCAACGCTTGTCTCCATTACTAGCGCAACAATCTGTGGCCTCTTGGACGTTGATGTGTACCTCTGGCACAGCAGCGGGATCTTCGACAACTGATCCACTCTTGGTAACGCTGAACCTCTTATTACCAGAGCAATCGTGGCATTCACATTTGCAGCGGGAAGTGATATCCATCATATCAAAGCCGGACTCGTCTCCCACTGTATTTTCTAAGAGAGGGTTCTTCTCTGAGGATCCCATAGGAAGTGCCCGGGTACTGGCGGGTCCAAGCTGTTTGCTACGGAGTAACATAGAGCGAACGTCAGGTTTCTTGTACAGACGCAGTAGCAAACTTGACACAACCACGGAGACGGAGGAGAGTGCCATTGCCAAGCCGGCAAAAGCAGGTGGCAACCCAATCTTCGTCGCAGGAAAGAGAACACCCGCAGCCAAAGGAATCCCGATGGTGTTGTACATAAGAGCCCAAAGCAAGTTGATCTTAATTCTTCTGAACACAGTCCGTGATAAATCGATCGCTGTAACGACATCTCTCAGGTCACTTCGTACAAGAACGATGTCTCCAGTTTCGACAGCAATTTGCGTCCCAGCCCCCACAGCGATTCCAACGTTGGCTGTGGCTAATGCGGGGGAGTCATTGATGCCATCTCCTACCATTGCCACAACATTGTTATCGTCTTGAAGTTCCTTAATCTTTTGGGCTTTTCCATCTGGACTAACACCGGCCAATACGTTGGACGCTTCAATGCCGACAGTCTCGGCTACAGCCTTGGCAGTTCTTTCATTGTCACCGGTAATCATCCATACGGCAATGCCAAGGTACTTGAGAGCCGCTACTACGGTTGCTGATTCGTCTCTGGGGGAATCTGCGATACCAATGATACCCCGAATGATGCCATTCGTTGCAAGCAGAATGCCAGTTTCTCCCCATTCTTGGATTCGTTGAAGCTCTTGAATAGTTCGTGATTTCACATGAACCGAATTGTTGTCCATCCAGGTTTTGTTGCCGATGAGAACGTCCGTTTTACCGACACTACAGGAAACTCCTTGCCCCGGTTCTACTACGTATGTGTCCGGATCGGCTGCCGTAGCTTCCAGGCGTTTCCGTTTTTCGCTTGGCTGAAGTGATTTTGCAGCTTCGATGATCGCCTGACCCAACGGATGCTCACTTCCGGCTTCGGCCACGGCTGCGTACTGTAGGACTTGTTTTGGATCAAAATCCACATCAACGTGCTCGCCTTCATTACTACTCTCCCACGGCGTAATGGTAACGTTTTTCACAGCAGGCTTTCCTTCCGTCAGAGTACCAGTCTTGTCGAAAACAACGGTACTAACGTTGTGAGTGGTCTCCAGTGGACCTGCTCCTTTGATCAATACGCCATTCTGCGCACCTACGCCAGTGCCTACCATTACGGCAGTCGGAGTCGCAAGCCCCAGAGCACAAGGACACGCAATGACGATTGTAGCCAGTGCGAAGTCAAGAACGAACAAAAATTTTGTTGATCCAGAAGGAATCCATGTCGAAGGTATGGAGCCACTGTACATCGCCGACGCCCAGACAATGAATGTAAGAATCGAAATACCAATTACTGTAGGAGCAAATCTCCCGGAGATCTTATCTGCCAGGTCCTGAATAGGGGCCTTACTCAATTGCGCTTCTTCAACGAGCCTAACAATTTGAGCTAGCGTACTGTCGTCGTCTGACTTTGTTGCCATTATTATCATGACCCCGCTGCTGTTCACAGTACCCCCGAAGACATCTTCACCTGCACTTTTGGACACGGGGACGCTTTCTCCGGTCAACATACTTTCGTCAACTGAGCTCTTTCCTGCTATCACAACTCCATCTACTGGAATGCGAGAGCCCGGATATACTTTGCAACAGACTCCAGGTCCCACATCAGATATTTCAACATTCTGTTCCTCAAACCCAGGATGAAACGCAGCACTCGTTATGCCGCTGTCGTGAGCCAGGGTCACTAAATCGTTATTGCTCATTTTGGTATCCTCTTTGATGCCAAAAGAAAATATGGTTCCTCCCTCTTTGGACAATGCCACGGCAGAAGTCGGCTGAAGCTCCATCAACGACGCTAAAGCATCGTTAGTTCGACCTTTAGCGCGGGCCTCTAAGTATTTTCCCATGACAACAAAAGCCAGAAGCAACGCGGACGTCTCAAAAAATTCGTGGCTTTTGTAAACACCACTGGAAGCAATTGCAATAATAACATCAATCAGAGAGGCCACGTACGCTACCGTCGTTCCTACCATGATGAGGAAGTCCATACCAATGTTACCGTGCTTAATACCATTCCATGTATTCCTGTAGAAGGGAGCCCCGATATAGAATTGGACAGGGGTCGCCAAAAGCCACCCAACAAAAGCTTGAACTGTGAGGCCCTTGACGCCAAAGGCATAGTGAGCCATTGCCTCTTCAACAGGCGGGGTCGATGGGGGTAATATCATGGTGATTAAAAAAAGAGGGAAGGCAAAAACCATGGAAAAGCAGAGCCTCCAAAGCCAAATTCGCATCGCCTCCGCTTGTCGTGCCTTCATTTCATCTAGGCCCGACCTTGAACCTTTGCCTTTGCTGCCCCCTGTCCGCTCTGCCCCAAATCCTACATGCTGTATCGCTTCAATTATTTCATTGGAGCTTATCACACTGGAATCGTATGTAACCTCTCCTCTTTCCATCGTTAGAGCTATGTGAGCTTCAACTACACCCGACTGTCGTAGCAAATGCTGTTCGATCTTGTTTGCACATGAGGCGCAGCTCATACCCGAAATGTTGAGCGTTACAGTTGAGCTTTCCTGATCTTGCAGAGTTGCCTCGAATCCTAGTTCATTAATCTTTTCAGCCAACGCTTGAGGTGAAATGATTTTCGGATTATGTTTTATTTCGCCCAGTTCGAGTGACACTGAGACACTAACTGAGGTCACCCCCTCCATTTCTTTTAGATTTCGTTCAATACTGGAAGAGCAGGAGGCACAGCTCATGCCTTTGATCATAACCTTGGTAGACTTCTCCTCGCTACCCTTATCGGTGTTCGCCTGGTAAGTATTCTTGCCTTTTCCACCATGATCTGCTTTTTCTGATTGCCTCTCGGGAGACGCATACTCACAGCCCACATCGCGCAAAGTGGCATTGAATCCTACGTTGTTGATGCAGCCTTCAATTTGTTTAGGAGTCGTGCTATTCGGTTGAAATAGCACCACGGCTTCCTTGTTTTCCAACGATACATCCGCCTTCTCTACCCCATCGGCCTTTTCGAGAGCCTTCTGGATAGTATTTACGCACGACTGGCATGTCATACCTTCTACACTGAGGTAGCATACGTGCTGTTCATCGATTCCTGTCTCTGAGGTGGTGGCAACCTTGTTATCTTGGTAAGCCTGGCAATCAAAACCGAGAATGTCCACCATGTCAGCCAGTTTGCTGTAATTTGTCGAGTCGCTTTTATATAAAACCGTAGCGGAATTGTTCTGCAGAGAAACGTCGGCTTGAACGACTCCATTCACGTTTTCAAGACCTTGTTTCACCGTCCCTACACAGGAAGAGCATGTCATGCCTTCCACAGTTAGAACACATCTTCGGTAAGAAGGCTTCAAGCTCTCGTTGACAGCAGATTCTGACAGAATTTCACAGTCGAATCCAAGCGCATCAACAGTAGATTTCAGATCGTTAGTCGAAACGTTGGTCGGATCATACGATACAGTGCCTTTGCTATCCTGCAACGATACCTGCACGGAATCGACTCCCTCCAGTTTACTCAAGCCATTCTCCACCGTGCTCGTGCACGATCCACACGTCATGCCCGTTATTTTCAAGGTACATTTCTTTCCTGCTTGAGCGCTCGACTGATGCCATTCTGTGGCGTCAAAACCGACAATGTCCAATCTCTGAATTAATTGCTCTGGAGTTGGTCCCTGGCTCGTGTGCTGCTGCTGCTTGCTCTTGTTCTTACACCCTTTCTGATTCCCCAACGTGGAGTCCTCCGTCAACAGTCTTTGTGAAGGAGCCTCTGACGAACCTGAACGTGGTGCTGTATGAACATGAACTAGCTTATTCTCGAGGTCAATCTCAATGTCTTTGACCCCCTCTTCCTGGTGCAGTGCGTGCCGAATTGTCGTCCCACAGCTCTTCATACTGCACCCATGCCCTTGAAACGTGGGTGAACAGATACAGAGAGATTGTAAAGAGGACAATATGGACGTACCACATCATCTCAGGAACGTGTAATGTGATAATAGAGGCATCTTCGGGCTCCTGTTCTCGGGTCGAAACCATCTCGTACGAGGCCATTTTTCGTCCAATCTGTTACGTTTTTTCACAAAAGACTCACAACAAATTTTAAAAACCGAGGAGGAGCACTCATGTACTCGTACCAACCTCTATGATACCGTGAATAGCCTTGTATATGTGCAGATTCTTGGCGAAGCCCCTGGAAAAAGACAACAATCATTTCGTCGACTAAAACTTCAACGTTTCAACATGGAATCCGATGGAGACCGCAGCCTCGACTCGAGCTGCGTCCGAACACTTTGAACCCGGGGGCTAATAGATTGATATGAATAAACCGTCACGAACACATAAATACAGACGCTAACATACGGTACTAAATTGTAATCATTCACGAATGTGGGTTACATGGGAAATGCTTTGTATACGTATGGTAGTGTTTATTACCACGTCGGGGCATTAGCTTGAAGTCCCTACCGTAGATTGGCGAACCACGTCATCAAGTCTTGCGTGGCTGCAAGGAGGCGTACATTGACGGTACAGTTTGCATATTTTGTACCAGTAGGTATTGTCAGAGTTCGCCAGAAATTGAACATCGAGGAAAGCCTCTGGACAAAATAAGGTACATCTTTTGCGAGAAGGATAAGCTACTGAAGCTACGATGTCGAGTGTTTTAGTGACCGGCGCCAACCGAGGCATTGGTCTGGAGATAGTCAAGCGTTTCCAGCAGCGGGGCGATAGAGTCTTCGCTGCTGTGCGCTCAGCTAGCGGTGTACGTGGGAGTTCATTTGCCGTGTGTGTGGAATGTTCGACATGATCCATGGGTGGAATTGGGTGTTCTACAGGATCTCACGGGATTAGGCGTCCATAAGGTCATTGAGGGAGTCGATGTGAGCACCAAGGATGGCGTGAATAAGCTGGTTCAAAGTGTGGATGGAAGCAAACTCGACATTGTGGTTAACAATGCGGGTACGTACCATTGGATCATTGGAGTTGTTGATTGGTTGATATCATATGCATATTTGCATCCAGGAATCCTTCGCCGTGACAATTTGGAAGAATTGGACTTTGATGTTATTTCGGTAGGTTGGATAGAAGAAGTTAATTCCGATGTAGTTTTCCACATCTATAGGATTCGGTTCTCCGAACTCCTTGCAGAATGAATTTGAAGTCAACGCTGTGGGACCACTACGAGTCACAAAAGCGCTCGTCGATGCCGGTAACATAAATGACGGTGCCAAGTTGATATTCATGAGTTCTCGTGTTGGAAGCGTCGAGGATAATGGTTCCGGTAAGAACCCGAGTTAAGCGAGTTAAGGGGGTTCCGAGTGACTGTGGACTAAGTATTGTGTTCTGTGGTTTCGTTGCTCAGGCAAAAACTATGGTTACCGGATGAGCAAAATTGCATTGAATATGGCCGTAAAGAACCTATCACTCGAATTGGCACCTCGTAACATCATTTGTGGATTACTACATCCTGGTATGGTGAAAACAGGTACGTATAGCCGATAGCGTGGACGTTTGGGCTAATCGCAATTGCATACTCGTCATAATATCGTTTACACCCAGATATGACTAACCACAATGGCATCCCCGTTGAAGAAGCTGTCGATGGCATCATGAAGCGAATTGACTCCTACAGTAAAGATGACGTTGGAAAGTTGCAATTCTTGCATCAGAATGGTGAAGTATTGCCGTGGTAAAACTATCCATCCGCTGAAAGTAGGACATAGCATTCAATATCAGATTCTGAATATTTTTATTAGTTAGCAGCTCTCATAGTTACCGATTGTCGACGTTTCATAATCGCTTGGATTTCGTACTCGTGGCTTCCACGTGTACAGTTGGTAGCTGCTTGTGCCTCGTATATATAGAGCTTTTCCATCACTCCTTGTCGACCTGGGTCTCGCACTTTATTCCAGAGGTATTTCTGGTAAAAGTTACTTCGTTACTTCCGGGTACCACTAGTTATAAAGGTATAACCCCTTTTAACACTCCCGCACTTACACAGTACATCCTAGCGAGCCAAGTGTCATCCACCAGTTGTATGAGTTCACATGGGTTTGATGGGCCAAATTTTCCTTGTATTTAGTTTGAGTTGTGTTTGAGAAGCAACAAAGTGAATAGTTGGTCGTATTACCCAGGCTTCCACGTCCATGTTTCTCGCTTTCACGCTCGTTTTAGCATGTTTTGCACCCTGTACGAGCGCAATAGAGCCTTATCCCTATGAGCCAAAGGCGAATGAAGCTGCTGTGGTGGTTGTAGGTACGTCAAGTGCTTGGTATAGCGTGTTGTAGAGCCGGACGGGAGGCGCCTTTTCTTTGCAGGAGACGCACGATTCACTATTCTTACGGACCGCCTGATTCGCATCGAATACAAACGCGGTTCCAACTTTGAAGACCGTCCGAGCATTGCCGTGCTGAATCGGAAGACCGAGGTGCCGTCATTCACGACATCAACCTTTGGACGGACCACCACCATTGACACTGAATTCCTGAGATTGAATTATACTCGGCCTTCCCGTGCCGAAGGCGAATTCCAAGGGTTCACACGCGATAATTTGATCATCACCACGCGCGATGGTTCGGCACTTTACCCGCCACGGTCTCGAGATCCCAGAAAAGCCAAGTCATTCACTTGGAGATTTGGAGACGTTGATTCCGGTAACTTGTTGGGAACTGTTCGATCACTGGATGATCTGCAATATATCAACCTGAATTGCTCTGTAATCGAGAGCCTCAAGATCCACAATGAATCGCTGCATTGTGAATATGGCCTTGTATCGTCATTGGGATGGGCTGTCTACAATGACAGTGGAAGTCCACTCTTGGAAAACGATTGGCCAGTGAACGATATGAGCAATGACGAAGTCGATTTATACTTCTTTGGATATGGACTTGACTTTCGAAGTGCACTCAAAGCCTATACGCTAATCGGTGGAAAGGTTCCAATGCTCCCAAGGTGAGTTTGCAACGCTACGGTGTAAGTTGTGTTCAAAGCAATGTATTCGAACCATAACGTTTTGCTCAGATACGGACTTGGAGTAATGTGGAGTAGATGGTATGACATGGATGCTTGGCTCACAAAGCAAATCATAGAAGACTATAGAACTCGCGGTATACCTCTGGATATCTATGTGACGGACATGAACTGGCATTTGGAAGGATGGACCGGGTATACGTTCAACAAGAGAATCATTCCGTTTCCAAACGACACGTTTGGCTGGATCCATAAACAAGGGATTAAGGTCGCCGCCAATCTCCACGACGCATCGGGCGTTCAAAACTTTGAAGAATGCTACGAAGAAATGGCCCGAGCAAATGGCATTGATCCCTCTACTGGCAATACCGTTAAGGCAAACTTCACCGATAAGACGTATATGCATTCCCTGGATGATATTTGCTGGAAGCGACTTCCTTTTGATATCCCATGGATTGATTGGCAGCAAGGTGGTGAGACGGGCGTGTACATTCGCAATGTCAATCCCACGATTTGGCTTAACCATGCTAGATCAACAAATAATCTTCGATGGGGAAGAAACGAAAGAAGCATGATTCTTGCTCGCTTTGGTGGCATGGGGAATCATAGGTACCAGGCAGGATTTAGTGGAGATGTAATTCATACATGGGATGCGCTTGCCTTTCAACCGTATTTCACCTCCACCGCCTCCAACGTTTTATACGGATACTGGAGTCATGACATCCTTGGCCGAGCTCACGACTATGAAATGTTCACCCGCGCTATCCAATGGGGAAGCTTGTCTCCACTCTTCAGGACCCATGATGCTGGAATGGCAGAAGGAGGATGTGCCCTTGTGGGCATATGCTCCATAGTTGAGATTTGGAACCAACCCAAAGAGTTCTTCGAAATATCGCGGGCAGCACTTGCGGATCGCCAGCGGTTGCTACCATACCTCTATACTTTAAATCGTGAACTGTATGATGACGGGGTGAGTCCTATTCGACCAATGTATTACGACTGGCCTTTGGAAGCCGCAGCATACAGTGACCGAGTGATGAAGAAGGAGTACATGCTTGGAGATGACATGCTCGTGGCTCCTATTACCTCCCCAATGAACACCTCCAATAAGCTATCAAATTGGTCCGTATGGCTGCCCCCGGGAACTTGGTTTGACCGAGTACGGGGGAAAATGGTCGACTCATCCACTCTGCGAAATGGTAACTACACCCAGCTATACGATTTATCGGAAATCCCCATCTTTGTGAAGGCTGGCTCCGTTATTCCTCAGATAACGTACAACCCTGATGACGTATTGGGTGTTGCCAAAAGGAACTACCAAACACTCCATTTTGATGTGTATCCCGGCTCGGGACAAGGATCTCGAATGGTCTATGAAGACGATGGAGAAAGTTTGGACTACATGAATGGGTCGTATGCTTGGACTACGTTTCAATACCGTACGAGCGGAAATCAGATGTTGGTTAACATTTCTA
This sequence comes from Halocafeteria seosinensis, assembly GCA_001687465.1. Classification (NCBI taxonomy): domain Eukaryota; class Bigyra; order Bicosoecida; genus Halocafeteria; species Halocafeteria seosinensis. The sequence goes on from LVLI01000593.1 coordinate 15,179, forward strand.
CTAAAGGCTTTTACAAGGGAATGCCTTCCAGTCGTGACTATAGTATCAGGTTGATCTCGTCTGTGCCTCCTTCAAGTGTCACGGTGAATGGCAGGAGCATCGGTTTCAGCATCTTTGGCGAAGCGAACAGTTGGTACTACGACGGGCAGTGGGTTGGACCAATTGTGCATGTGAGCAACGTGCAAACGTCCGCCTCGCTGAGCATTGTTATGTCGTTCCCTTCGGGATCGTCCACCACTAGTGTGGATTCCGTTAGAGGTCTCATTGGACGCTCTTGGTTGTCCAAGATTCGGCTGGACCATGCTATTGTTAGCGGCTACATGGTAAGGCGCAAGACTCGCCAAAACGCTATCTTGATTGATTAAAAAAATATTTTTGTTTGCTCTGTTGTTTGATGGACGCAGAAGAAGTCAGGTCAGTCGTTGCAGGAAGCCTCATCTACAGGGGCTGCCCTAGAACACCTCGCTGGAAGTGACATACAGCAGTTTGCTAAAGCTGTTAACAAGCTTCCCGACCTTGTGAAAGCAGCCGTTGAAGAAGTGAGAAAACTGTGGCCTCTTGATCCAAGCAACCAGCAAAATGCCATCGAACTCCTCACTTCTGCGTAACTACCCTTAGCGCTTGCGCAGCACCTCCATCGCCGCATTTCTTCCTGGGGCACCCATCACTCCTCCACCTGGATGTGCTCCTGCTCCGCATAGGAACAAGTTATCTACAGGGAATCTATAGCGAGCATAACCAGGAATTGGTCTGGCCCAGAACAGTTGATCAAGACCCATTGCCAAGTGAAAAATATTGCCTCTGCAAATACAGTCGTGGTCAGCATGGCTCGCCTCGTTGATTTATCGGTGCGGCACACTCACTTGGGGATTCCAAACGTTGCTTCTAGATCGGGTGGAAACAGAGCCTCGTAATCGATTATGCTCGATTTGAAACCGGGGGCATACTCCTCTATGACATCAAAGACTCGTGATACGAATTTGTCTTTGACTTCTCTAGTCCACCCTTCTTTGTCCTGCGGTTCATTCAAAGATGTAGCAGTAGCCTATCGTTATCATATGCTTTACTATAATACATACTTTGAGGGTATACGGAGTATACTGAACAAAGAGCTGCACTACATGCTTTCCCTCTGGCGCTATTGAGTTATCTAAACTGCTTGGAATGGTCATCTCAATAATTGGACGTTCAGACGGCTTCCCTTGTGTAGCGTCCAAGTAAGCATCATGGAGCTGTCCCATATCCTGCTCGAAATGAATGGTCGCTCTGTGATGAGGCATTGGTGTCTTGCTATCCTTATTAGGGGAGCACTTAAAGTTCGGCAGAGATTCTACAGCAATATTAATTTTTGTAGAGGCTCCCTCACAATCCACATTCTCGAACAAGGCTTGATCCTCTTGACCAAAGCACGACTTGGGGAGCATTGTTTGAAGTGCTTGCGGGCTTGCGCCGCAAAGAACCCTCTCGGTATCGATTTCCGTTCCATCCTCTAGAGTAATTCCCGTTATTTGTTCTCGTTGTCCTACAGCTTTGGTGTTTATATTCTTCACCGCTGCATTAGTTAGCAACGTAGCACCCGCTTCTTCCGCAGAGGCTGCAATCGAAGCGCTTACTCCTCCCATTCCACCACGAACATAACCCCATGCTCCTTTCTCCCCATCAATTTCTCCCATTACTGCACATTTGAATTGAAAAGTGTAAATGTACATCTTGTCTTACGCCCACACATCCACCACTTACCGTGATGAAGAAGAACGTAAGCGGATTGTGGGCTGTACGGAGAAGTCATTGCTCCAATAATGCTATCCGTCGCTAGAGTTGCTTTGAGAACATCACCCTCTGTACCCAGTGAAAAAGAGTAAAAACCTAATGAACCAGCATTTTACGTAAAAGTCTAGCACTTACCAAACTTTTGGTTCAGTATCTTGGCGGCTGGAGCAGTAAGGAGATCGTAGAAATCCGCGATGTTGTATCCTAAAGAACCAATCGAAGTCGTGAAGGCCATAAAATCTTGAAAGTTACGTTTTCGTTCTTTCCAAGAGATTTGGTTGTCAAATAGACCTTTCAAGTCGGGAGGACTCTGCAGTACCTAAGAGGTGGCATAGGAACGCAATATCTGAACCGCTTCGCCGAGCCACCTACCCGATCAAGAAGTGGCGAGAACTTATCCACAATATTTTCAAGCAAATTATTGTACTTGGGCCACATCTCAGCATCCTGATGGGAGAATTGAGCTGCAACGACGATTCCTCAATTTAATGCGGTGACCAGGAATTTGAAACTCTTGGAAATTTCAACTTATGCTGCGGCACGTACCTATTGAATCTTGGGTATCTTTCAAACTATCACTGAGGAGTAAACTTTTCCCTCCCATAGTGGGAGTGAATGAAGACGGATCTCGTGTGTACACTGCATCAGTCACAAGAAGCGACTTCCTTCCAAATTTTTAGAGAGGAAGAGTAAAGCAGCACGTTGCGTACCTTCAAGCCCGTGCTCTTTAAGTTTCAAGTCCTTGACAATTTGGGGTCGAAATAAGCTATACACGTAGCTTCCCCGTGAGAACTGAAAACCGGGAACGATCTCTTCGGTAACCGCAGCACCTCCTGTAAATGCCGCGAAAACTTTGAAAAAACACGCACAAAACCCTCCCTAACGACGCACTTACCGAGGATGTGGCGCCGTTCACATACCAGCACTTTCATGCCCGATTGCGCCAAATAGGCAGCTGACACGAGCCCATTATGACCCCCGCCGACAATAACGGCGTCCCATTTCACCTTGGACGCCTGGGCCAAACTCTCCCGCTGCCGTAAAGGCTGCAAGCGCTGCAGTAGCTGCTTGGAGGATTGCTTCATGTCTATATTCACACCCCATAAAAAAAAGGACGGAATGAGTCAAGCCAAGTCAACAACAATACGCACGGCTTCTTGAGAAATGATGAGTGAGTCAACACAAAATCGAAAGACACCGTTGGGACGGGGTTATTGCCGACGCGACCCGAGCTAGGACGTGACGGTGGACGTGATAGAGCGAAGTAGGTTGTGACTATTTTATACAGTCTGCCACATGTGGACGACGCTCAAAACATGCAATTGAACTAATACTACCAAAGCTTGTAGTGCCTATTCTTGTCGCTGCCGCTTGCATTCCCTGCAATTGTCATCGTCACAATGCTTTTCCTGTTCAAGACGGTGGCACTGAGGAGCACCTTCTTGGCGGCCCCGAAAGGAGATCGCTGTTCTTCCATACCGCCGGCTCATTTCTTCAGACTGGAGCATTTGATGGGCAAGCTTGCGCACGATGTCAGATTCTGACAAGGTATCTGGTGTAGGAAAATTGTGAGCTGGGACGACAGTGCTCGTCGAGTGTTCAGGAGGCAGAATACGGTATTCTATCATGCGAGGGGATCCAGTGGGCAAATATGATATCGAAATCCGAGCAAACGAAGACCCGAGAGACAGGCCTCCATCGTTTGCCACGCCAATGAAACGAAGAGGCATTTCTATTTTCTTCTTCCTTTCGAGAAGTGCTCGGATCAAGGTTTCGGAGAACCTTGCCGTGTCCTCTTCTGCCCACAACTTTGTCGGGCCTTGTACAGCAAACGCGTATCTCAAGTTACTCTTCTCTACATTGAGCAACCTCAAGGCCGCGTCATTAACGAATATATGAGTCAAAAAAGAGTTGAATGGGTCAAAGAACGCCACCATACTCGCAACCGGATCGTTCTGCAGCCGTAATATGTCATCTACTTCATGAGCGAACACAGGCACATGGTACGACCGCGAAAACTCATACGGAACGAGCATTAGCGGATTTGTGTACAACTGATGGAACAACTTCATCTCCTCTGATTCGCATTCGCCCCCCTTATTTGAGCTTTCTCTCGGTTCTCTCTGCTTGAGTTCCTTCTCGTGGCCAAGCATCGACTCCACCGTTTCCTGGTATTCTTCTTCCCATGTCCCTGGAAGCGGTTTCATTGTCCACTCACTATCGAGTAGTTGGGAACGAAACGCGCTTTTTATTTCCTCATCCGGATGTGGCTCACGAGCAAGAACAGCAAGGAGCCCTCTGTAGCCTTTCAGGCTGTCGGGAACAGGGGGGAATATCATGAAATTTTCAGTTGCTATTTCTTGATACCGAAGTGCATGATAACCTTGCGTGCAAGTCGTTCCCCCTTCTTTACTATGCACAGCAGCATGTTGTTCGCGATTCTGGGTACCAGAACTCGATGATGATGCTTCGCTGGCTGGTAGATGGGATTCTGCATCCGGTTGGTCGTCCTCGTCAATGTCACAGCAGCATGGGTGGAGCAGATGGTGGTCTAAAACCCTATCTGTACCTTCAGACACTGCAACACTGTCTTCATCGCTTGATAAAGAAGTGCATGATGACCCACCAACGGCATGATTATCTGAAACGGGATCCGTGGCTGACGTTCTCCGTGTCGTTTTGCTCTTCCTACTACTTGATGCATGGGCAGAAGATGACGAAGACGGCGATGAGGATGATTTAGAAGCACTGGTTGAAGCAAAAGAGACGCATTTCTCCTTAGTACAGGCTCCTCCGCTGCCATTCTGCGAGGATGCTGCCATGTTGGACCAAGAATTGCGTTTTCTAGAGGGCCTTTCAGCCTCGCAATGGTGCTCCATATGCGTCGTATAACGCTCCTGGACCGAATGCGAGTCTATGGACGAGCTAGAGGACTCTGTAGAGGCCTCATAAGAGCCGTAGCCAGCGTTTATCGCCCCCAACCGGGCGCTTTTGCGAGCCGAATTCGACCCAAATGGTACTTTTTTCTCCTCAACGGGGTCCATTTTATGTGTATATCATTCATCCCCAACGCAATTCACCTGAACAAATCTGAGTGAAACTTCATTATCCGGATTCGTAAATATCAGGGCCATACCATTGGTAGTTTCAGGTGGTCAAAGGCTGGACTGTATCGACCTTTTTTGCTTCTCTTCAGATCCCCTGGAAATTTGTCCCTCTCTGACGTCACAGTTGCCACGGAGTATCGTTGTTCCGGATTACCGGCGGGATCCCGGAGTTCGGCCTATTCTGTTCTGGATGGATGAGAGAGCGAGAGAGGAAGTGTTCGGTTTGGTCAGAGCAATGTACGCGCCTTGTCAGCCCAGCGAAGCGACGTCCATGTCGGTGATGGTGTGGAAGGCAGGCGAAGTGGAAGTGACCATCCATTCCAGCCGAGTCGTGGTGGCCATGGCTAGATGTTAGTGGGGACAAATGCGATTTGTTTCTACATACGTTCAAATTGAATTGGATCAGAAGCCTCACACGCAGCGATCCAGCATTCCTTAATCACAGCAAAGGGCAAAAAACAAACAAAAAACAAACAAAAAAAACTGCACGTGTGCACGTGCATCCAGTGCATCTGCGTGTGTGCCCGTGTAGCGTGAATCGTTCTTGCGGCAGTGTTAGGTATTCGGCGCCATAATCATCTCAACTTTTCCTTCTATAACTTTACGTTTTTAATCAAACCACGGGAGAATCGGTTGAACCTGAAATGGTGGTGGATTTGAGTACCACAGCCACGGACAAGCCCAGATAAATGTAACGTGTCACCGAAGCCGAATGTTGGACGATGTCAGGGGATGATCCACCAACCCCATACGATACCATGCCGGTAAAAGAAAGGACCGAGTAGTGTGACTCACGACGTCAACTGACAGACTGTCAAGGACGGTGACCCTTCAAAGCTTGAAGTTCGAACGCTAGTGGCTGCCTAAGTGGCACCACCTAGGTCCACCTGTGCCTCCTGTCCGAACGTACATTGTCGTACATGCGATTTACACAGTTCCAGTATTGTGACTAGAAGGTACGAACGGTAATATACTCTTACACGGTGATACTGTCAGACGCTCCATAAGCCAAAAAAGTCATTGCATACCATTGGTATCCGGGTAGTGTAGGGATGGCTCGAAATCACGAGGAACTGGTCGGTGAGGAGGCGACCGTTGAGACATTCCCGATTGATGAGGCAAGAGATGTAAAATCCAGTTTGTTTGAGGCCATTCCAAATCCGTATAAATATGCGCTTTACGACAAGGGATGTAAAGCAACCGTTGCCTTTTTTCTGAGGTTTTTGTTGGCGGCTGCTGCAGGAGGGGCATGTATCTGGCTAAACCAGGTGGCCATCAGCAGCTTCGCAACTCCAGGCACTCCCGCTGCCCCGTGCTATACTCGAGCTGCGATTGAACTAGATTGGCCAGATTCGCTAGATTCGCTGATTGAATTCCTTCATTTGTATACTTTTCTATGTTCGTATGTGATGACACGCGGCTATTCCCAAGCAAGCAAAACACTACTGATGATGGTTGTACTCTGTACGGCTACAACGGCACGCCGTAAGACCAATTGCATTGTTTAAGTAACTGAAGGGTTCTTCCGATAGCAGATTGCCCTGTTGCAGGTTCTTTATCAATTCGACGAAGGAAGTCTACTTTTTCAATTTGGGCTCAGGAAGAGACCCATATGCTGTTGATGTGCCACCAGAAAAGGTTTCAATTGACTGCCTCCGAAACAGTACAGATTTTGATCCTGAAGAAAGGATAGAAGACATAAAAGGGTCTGATGCTTGCGGGTTGGAACCGTGGACACCAGACGGGACAGTCTACTCCCTCATCCTTGTTCCGTTGTTAGTCTGGTTCGTGGCTACTTTTCTTGATTTGGTGTACGAATCCGCCCTGCTCGTTACGATATATAGCAAAAGTTATATGGGAGCAGGTGCGGGAGAACTCTGCCTTATGGTACAAGGGTGGGAAGGCTCATCTAATTCCATACCGTCTCTCGTTTCCGCGTTGCGCATGTTAGCCTCTACCCGAATCCTGTTGCCACTCGGTTCCTTTGCGGTTGTTTCCGGTTGTAGCGACTTCTCGACACTACAAGGTAATCCTGTTGTGTAAGTATCATGGAAATTATGGTATGCACTGTGGGCCCTTTCTTATTGTATGACACTACAGGTTGGCTTTTGTGTTCTTGGTATGGAGCTTCATACCGCTCGTTTTCGTAAGCCTACTACTTAAGTATGTATCGTGTGGTCGTTATGGAGCCACGCACACTCTAATTGAACGGTCTTCAAGGATATGTGCCGCCCTATCATTGCCGTTGTATTTGTCTTACGTCCTCGGTGACCTGGCATATGTTACATCTTTCTTTACTGTAAGCTCTGTTGACAGTATTGGGAAGATAAGCTTCTCTGCAGATAGACTAAACTTGGCTCGACTTGTGCTGGTGGTCTCTGCGACAATTTTGTTTGTTTGGGATGGAATAGAGGACTTGGAATCTTTTGTAAGGCGTTGTAAAAACAAAAAGCACTAGCACAACACGCTCGGACCAAACTTTGAAGCGGATATGCTGAGACTCTTGAGTCAATTGACCAGATTTTTAGCAGTGGGAGCGTTGAGCATGGTCACCAGATGTAGCCGCAGGCACGTCCCCTGCATGGTGTGTACATTTTGGATTTTGTGTACCATCCGTTCGAGTGCATCAAGAACGTCCGGCTGATGTTTTTCGGTGACACACACACACACACCCACACACACACACACACGCACAAAACAAGCGAAGGAAGAATATAAAAGGCTACACACAGAATTATGGGTAACCAAAAATAACGTTCACTGACTTCCCAGTTTCCAACAAACGTAAAATCTGAACATACACAGAGGTCGTCATATCCATCAGCAACTACACACAAGCGTAGCAGAAGTTGTTGGAAACCAAATGACTTCCGCACTTACCTCGAGGTTCCGTAGTTGAAGTAGGGGCTTCACAGATGTTTTACACCCATACTATTGTATTGCAAGGAATTACGTCCACCCTGACTTTCTTCGAATATGGCAGCGACGTCGACTGCTGCGGCTGCCGCCGCTGCTGCTGCTGACAAGGAGGAGGAAGCAGCAGAAAGCGATGACTCTCGAGGACCAGAGAGCAAGCGCCATCAGGGACTTAAGAAGCCGTTATGGGAGATTGCCGGTATTACAGAGGAAGATATCAGTGGCTGGGAGAAGCTCTCCAGGTCTCAGTTGAGGAAACGCATGCGCACGGAAGCACGTCGAAAACTGTATGACCTGGAAAAGAAATCAGCACGAATACACCGCCAGCAACAACCGGAATTCAAAGGAGATGAAGCTTCCCAGATAAGTATGTGTTTCCAAGAAACGACGCTTTAGCTGATCTCCATTGACTTAAACTCCTCCCGAGTGCAGCTAAACGAAGGAGAGAGCTTCGACGCCAAGGGTCTGAGAAATTCAGCCAACTCGCTGAGAAAGGCCCTCGATTCATTATTGATTGTGACTTCCATGAATACATGACTGACCGGGAACGAAGAAGCATGTATCAACAACTCGCTCTCAGTTATAACGCTAACAAGTATCCCACTGTAGCTCAGCTGCAAACGGAGAAGGAGGAGCCATCGAAACTTGATCGAGATTTGTACAACCGTGAGCACCACCTTAATGCTACACCAGCGAAGTAAGGCTTGTCTTGCCTAGCGTTGTCGTACTGACACACGTGTGCACGCGTGAGGATTTGACTCTACAGGTTGATATTTACAGGACTTTCACAAGAGGCTATGGATAGCCTGAAACAGAAAGGTGCAAACGGTTGGGAAGGTGTATATTGGAGCAGACAAACATTAGAGGACTACATGGAGACGGAGAAAATTCCGAAGGCCACTGCGGTATATCTCACTGCTGACGCGCCTGATACAGCAGAATATAAACTTGAAAGTGTAAATACTTCAAGAGTATATATCATCGGCGGCATTATCGATAGAAATAGGTATAAAGGGCTTACGCTCAAGAAGGCTCAGTCGTTAGGGATACCAACAGCAAAACTCCCGATTAATGATAGCGTAAGGCTAATTGGGTCTCCCAGTTTGACAACGAATCATGGTAAGTCCAACCGGTTTAAGTAGATCGCGGTTCTTTCGACGTTGGCAGCGCCATCTAATGTGCAGTTGTTAGTATCCTCGTCAATCGTTTCGGAGGAGCTACCTGGAAGGAGGCACTGGTTCATGTGCTTCCTTCCCGCCGTGTTAGATCATGAGTTCACCCTCTCTCCTTGGAAGGCTTGATTGCGATATTAATGGATGCTAGGGGTCCTTCTAATAAATTTCACGCGCTACGTCACCTCCTGGAGTTGTGCCGTCCCCGATTGCTACCTAGCTTCCTAGGCCTCGATCCCCAAAGGGAGTCCTTCCTGTGCGCATCTTGAGCTTCATTGTTATTAATTGGAGGTAATGTATTTTCGTCGGTTCTAGGTCTCAGAAGATCCTGGCGTTTTCGCTCGTCGGTAACAGCAGCGGATGTGTGCTCTTTCGCAGCTTCCCTGACCTCATTCATCTCTAATAGAGGAAGCTGTTCTTTCGAACGGAATTCATTCAAGCTGTCCAGCAAGTATGTTCGCTCCTGGCATTCCTCGTGAACTATTTGTTCCAGATGCTGGATCTTCTGCAAGCAAGAAAGGACAGAAGCGTTCGTTCACCCTATTGTCTTAACTGAGAAAGGGGCTAAATCGACGTACCGAGTCCTTTTGCTCCAACTGTTGTTTGGCTGTGTCCAACTCCTCGCGCATTGCCTCCAAACCTGATTGCGATGTATTCGGATTTTGTGTTGACACTGTTGCTGCCTTCTTCTTTTCAGCTTGTAACTCCCCCCTCATTTCTGCCAGCTCTAATACTTGATTGTCCTGTATTGTGATCATGATATTATGGAGAAAATTTTAACGTGCCTACGCTGATAAAGCGTGCGAGGGAGCAATTTGAGAGTGCTTACCCTTTCCGATGTGACCTGTTGGACTTGTTGTTTTAGTTCGTTTACTTCGTGCTGGTGCTGGGCTTCGAGTTCCCTTTTCACTTGCTCCAGCGCTTTGTTTTTCTCACTCTCAATGCTTGCTTTTTCCTTGTTCAGCTCTTGGAGCTGCTTCTGCACGTCATTTACGCGTTGCTTCTGTTCCTCTAAACGTGCCGTAGCAGTCTTCTCCCTACTACTGGCTGCGCTTAGTTCGCTTTGTGTGTCATGGAGTTGATTTCTAAGATCATCAACCTGTAGCAAGCGGACATACACTAGCGACTCAACAGAGCAGTTAAGTTGGTGGAACAACGTACTCTGCGTTCCAGCTGCTGCTGCTCTTCTTTCAAGTATTCAATCCTATCTTCGTAACCCTGTACCATGTCCTTCCATCGTTTCACCTCATTTTCATGGGAAGCCATTAGGTTATCCATTTCCTTTCTCTTCTCCTCCTTTATCTGTTCTATTTCGGTTTTGCTGCTTGAAGACATCTGTTTTACACTCTTGTCTAGTTTGGAAACTTCCTGACTCATCTGATCCAGGCTCTGGTCTTTCTCCGAGCACAACCTTTCTAGCTCCTCATTACGTTGCTTCATTGACGAAACGTGGTGTTCATACTTTTTGATTTCTTCTTCGTATTGTTTGAGTTCGTTAGCTGCCTGCTTCTTCGCGTTTTCAATTCCGTTTTTCCATTGGTTTTCCGTTGCTTGTAGTCTTTCGGTAAACTCTTTGTGTTCCTGAACATACGTTATTTAGGCTAAACGGGAAACCACAGGAAGCCAAAGCAAGAAATACCACCTACCTGTTCGCGCTGCTTGGCCATAGCATCAAGCTTGGCATGCAGCTCATCTATCTCACTCTGTTGGTTACCCAACTGGGACTCTTGCTCCTGAAAATAAATGGAACACTAGTAGAAGACACAATGCGACGCAAACAATATACATTGTTCTTTCTTACCTTCCTCTTGTTATAATTGGTTTCCAGATCTTGCTTGATAGACTCAAGTTCTTTCATCTTTTCCTGGTATTGCTTTGACTCAGTCTCGTACTCCTGCAGTTGTTTTCGATAATTGTGTATAGCCAGTTTGTAGCTACGTATGCTAGCAGAAATTTTATCTTGATCCTTTGTTATCAGTCTCTGATTCTCTTTTACTTTATCGAGTAGATCTGACCGTTGGGACTTGTATCTCGATGCAATTTCCGCCATTTTGCTCCGGAGTGGTTGCATCTGATTATGAATACTGTTACGGAACGACCGTATTTCTTCATCCTTCTCCGATAACTGCTTTTTCAAAGATTCCACAGCATCAGCTACCGCCTTGTATTTTTGACTCTCCCATTCCTGTGTGCTCTTATTCGCTTGTTCCAGCTGCTTCTCCAAGTCTTGAATCCGTTGTTGCCGCCGGTCACTGTCAGCTTCGATCTCTTTGATATGTTCAATTTTTTCCTGCAATATGGTCACCATTTTCGCATCACTTTTTGGAAACTTACGTTGCGAAGATGGCGCTTGTACTCACTTTCCACTTTTTCATTTGCTCTTCGGCAGCATTCATTCTATCCTCCATTTCATGCATTTCGGCGTACACCAGGTAGCTCACCCCACACACTCTGCAGTATTCACACAATCCAATCCATGTTAAAGGCGGTACAGTGAGCGCAACGAAAAAAAGTTCTACGGACGTACTCGCACACTGTGTCCTCTTTATTGGCCGTCTGTAGGGATTCTGGTAAATCAGACCGTGTGGGGCCTTGTCGCAGATCTTCCGGTTTCGTGTTGGCTCGGCTATCCACCACATCCCGTTCCCAATCGTATTCCGCCGTCGCGGCCTCAAAGAGAGCTTCGTAATCATCCTCCGCCTGAGCTGCCATTGTCGTGCCAACTGTAATAAACAAGCTATATAACCCGTAATGCCCGTTTAGCGACCTAGCAAGTTGAAGTTGCTTGCTTCATGGGTCTCCAGAGCCAGTCATTCCATACTATACACCGGAGTACTACCTATTGCTGTATGCTCATCGAAACAACCCCTCTGAGCTTTCGGATTTTCGCTGGTGATAACACACTGCGCCGTGAATGTCTTGCGTACACAACTTCAACTTATGACGGCGCCAACTTCACAAAACGTGTTTCCATTGCGGATTACTCTTTCCCGTACCGACTCTCCCCGACATACATTAGAGAACATAGTCATTCATCGTTTATTGTCCGCACAAAGTCGAATGGAACCCCACCGTTTGTGATTGGATTGGGCGCCCAAGTTGAAGATGAAAGCAGCAATCTTTTCGTCGACCTCTGAAACAAGGTTTCCATTGCCTTTCTACGCGCCCTTTTAGGTGGTTTATACACGGTTTTCTCATGGCTTAATTAGTTCATAGTAGAGGAATATTTGTATTTAATCGTATAAACGATGCGTTTCTGGATTAAAAGGGACAAAGTAGACACAACATGAGCAGTTCGTTGCCGCAGGTTCCCGGAGCCTCCGGGGGCGAAGATAGACGACAACAGGTCCACTATCAGCAAAATAAGCGCGGTTCCGCTTCCACCATCGCCTCGAGACGCTCTTCCAACACTTCACTGAGCTACTATGATGCGTCTCCCGCGGCTAAGAGCACTAGTAGCCGTGGTTCAGCCGAGAAAAAGAAGCGTCCATCTACCTCTACGACCGCTGAACGACGAAGTAGTGCATACACAAATGACGACGATTTGGATCCTCTGAATTCTAGTGTCGGCAAAGTGAAAAAGAAACACCGCAAAAGCTACAGTTTCAAGGAGTCGCCTTCGCCAAAACTTCTTGGAGTGGGGCGGGGCGCCAAGAAACTGCCAGCCTCGGCTGGCTCCAGTCGGGGAAGTGTTGCTTCAGGCAGAAGCTCTCAAGGAGCAACAGATAGCCGTGGGAATGATATTGAATCACCGCTGTCTTCCTGCTTTGACCGCCCTAGACTCCCATCCTTAGCGGGTAGAAGACTAAGCAATCCGGAAATTGAAGACCGGAATATGTTCCGGCAACGTTCGCTCACCGGAGTATCAGAAAATACAGATGAGGAAGAAGCATTAGGCACAAGACAGCGAAGCACGTCATGCAGTGATGATTACACTACCAACGACGCATCGACTGGTGTTCGCCGAGCCCCAGCGGATAATACAGGCGCCTCCAAGAGACGAAGATCCACCGAACAACTATATTCCTCACCGAGCAAAACCACTGCAAGTGGGAGAGCACCAAAGGTCCCACCTGCGACTATTAATAAATCAAAACACACCCCCAAGAAGGAGTACAGTCCAACAATACAGAGGAGATCCCTGCATGTCGCCGTAGATCAAAAAGCCTCTTCTTCTCAGGAGGACGAGGCGCGCTCGTACTTTACGCCCGCGTCCCGAGCGGGAAATGATGCCAACGGGAAATTGGATTCAGTCAAATCCAACTTATTTTCATCACGAAGATCTGATGAACGTAGCCGAAATCGAAAAGCACCGATATCGAGCAACGATGGTGCTCAGCAGCGCCGCAGCCCCAGCAAAAACTCAGAACGGGCATCTGGATTAGGGAGTGGTAATGGCACAGCAGGCAAAAGTCCGTCGCCAGCTACTCATTCTGGAAAGGATGGTTATGGTGGAAACAGGAGTACGTTGGCCAGTTCTCCAGGTGACAAAGAACAACGCAATACTCCTTCCAGAAGCAGAACCGGCGGTGAGACCCTTAGGCAGATACGAGGCAGTACTGTCAGGGGACTCCCGGAAAATGGCCAACAAAAAGAGACGCACGTTCTACCACCGGCTACATACAACACCCAGCAGCAGGCAAATAATGCAGTGTACAATCAAAGCGGGACCACCTCTGTAGATACAGTGAAGCAGGATGTCGCGTTGGAAATGAGTGGAAGCACGCCTCTGGAGGAGCAAGAATCGAGTGATATGGATAACACCGGTACTTTGTCGGCTACTATGCTGTCCTCATTGAGACGGCAGGAAACTAATGCCACTCATTCATCAGCCCAGTCAAGAGATGATATTTTGGACCAGTCATTATTATCCCAGTCACTTGTATCGGAGCAGTCGGAGTCTAATAGGAGGCAGATGCCCTCACTTGAGGTTACCGATGATAACGGTGAGGGCCCTCATCTGGGTAGCAATAATAGTCAGAAAAGCTATAAAGACAGAAGACCGCCAGCATTGCGACTGGAAGATGACGACAGCACTCACGCTTCTCAGAAATTGAACGAACAACAGGTAACAGATGCACAGGCAGGTGCACATGAAACTAACGTAGCTAACAGTGAATGTTCATCCAGTCAACACTCACAGGAGGAAGATGATGAAGATATGTTTACAGTCGATGTACGTGGAGGTAACAAACAGCAGAGCAGCGAAAGCAACAACAGTGATGCCTACACCTGGGACGGAACGGAGTGGAGGCTTCGAGGAGAGAAAGACGTATCCAGGCAGGCGCCTCTGAAAAGCCAGGATGACAATTGGCGTGTGGGCATGAATGGCACCATTAAGTTGGAAGGGTTTGGGAGTATCCACCAATCTGGCTTAGCTTTGACAGAGGAACTGATTCAACGGATGCATGGCATGCACATCAACGGTAGTGTAGGATCTGCTCAACCGCGCCAAGAGCAAGGGCGAAGAAGCAGCCTCACAAAACAGGAAGCTGAGGCTGTTGCCAAAGCCGCAAGGTATCCGAAACGAGATGTTGATATCCAGTCAGAACTGGTACTCCTGGACCAGCTAGGAAGTGGCGCTAGTGGAAGTGTACGGCGCGCTTTGCACGTGCCGACTTTACAATTAGTTGCAGTGAAGCAAGTCAGAATTTATGATCCTTATAAGCGTTCCCAAATGGCTCAGGAATTGAAAACCTTGTATGCGAATATGGTCCCTTTACGTGCTCCCACTCTCGATAACGAAGGTGAGGTCTACTCCCCGAAGCAGACCGGTGAGCGGACGCTTACACAGGGAAATGGCCTCGCACCGGCTCCGTATATTGTCAAGTTTTTCGATGCATATAGTATTCCTTCGTCCGGCCAGGTTGCGATAGTAATGGAATACATGGGTGGTGGTAGCTGGGAGGATTTGGTAGACAGAGGAGGAATCCAAGACGAGGAACAGTTATCTAGCATGGGGGGACAAATTCTTCAAGGTATAGCGTATTTGCACCGGCACCGGCAACTGCATCGAGACATCAAACCAGGAAATATGCTTATGTCTCATGATGGTAGCACACATAAACTTGCGGATTTTGGTATTGCAAAGCAGCTAGATAATTCTGAACAAGCTGCGAAAACATGGGTCGGTACTATGATATATATGAGCCCTGAGAGAATCGACTCAGATTCTTATGGCTATCCTTCTGATGTATGGTCCTTCGGACTGACACTGCTCACTGTTGCAACGGGAAAATTTCCTTACGATGATACCAATTTTTGGGAGGTCTCACGTGCAATCAAGTGTGATCCGGCTCCTCTTGACAAATTGGATGAAGTGAAGACGGGCTCTAACGACCGCCCATTTTCTGACGACTTCAAGGATTTCTTGCGGAAATGTTTGGAAAAGGATCCCGAAAAACGCTTATCTGCCGAAGAGCTTCTCTCTCATCCGTTCATTGAAAAAGGCAGAGGGTCGAGGAACGATGATAGTCAATGTTTGGGTAGCACGTTGACACTCGACAACAACGATAGTCAAACGCCAAAGGAACTCGCGGTAGTTAGTACGGTTGGCTCTGGTACCAGCCAAAAGGAGTCCAAGAGAAGCGTTAGGCAGTTTGTTGCTTCTGTTCTAGATGACAATTGGGACGTCTTTTTACAGTTCTTTCAACGGCATCAGAGAGGAATGGTAAGTGAGTTTATAGTACCATGTCATCGAAGATGTCACTTTTTATAACGACGCTGTCACTATCTGCTGTTGCAGCGACGAAAAGATTTGTATAGTTTAGACGAAACGTCCTTCAATGTGGATCTCAGTACCAGATACATAATGGCGGGGACCCTAAATGAGGATATGTCTCAGGACCTCTACAAATATTTGAATAAGAGTTTGAGTGAGCACGGTGGCGTTGACCAGCTTTCGGACGGGGCGACTCGTAACGCTAAGGATGGTGATTCAAATAGCGATATTACAATGAATGGTATGACTGGAAGCGCAATTACTGGACACTCTGCTCAGGAGCAGAGAGAAGACTGCGAAGCACCAGAAAGCTTATCCTACGAACAACTTCGAGTTACCCCGGAAGATGTCAAGCATCTAGCTTATCAAATGGGACTGTCGCAACAGTATGTCCGCACCCAGTTAAACTACGCAATAAAAGCCAAAATGGCAGGATATTCTGCCAAGACAGCGTTCGAACGGAAAATAGCGAACCGACGGGACTCTCAAGAAAAACAAAGCATACATACTAACCCGAGGCCATCTGAGAAGTCAGAGGTTTGTTTTGGTATCAATTTGAAAGGAGAAGGCTATAAAGAGTTTGTTGTGAGGAATGAAGAATGAGTCCCATGCTGCTGAATTCCAACAGCTAGAAAGAGCGAGCAAGAACCATTGGTTTGGTTCGAAGCGTGACACAGGCTCATTTTTTAAATGCATTGGTAGCTACTTTAGAGGAAGCACATGTAGCACGTGGACTGTATGAAACAGACTAGCGTGTCATACCGTATGACAGCTGATGAAACGAAATTTGTCAAACGCAAGCTGGAAAGCATTCACTATGTATTTATTGTTAGCCAGGATTCCATCTGTACAAACAGCAAGTGGCGTTCAGCAGTTCCAGATTGTCCCACTCCCTGAGCAATGCAGGACAAACAGAAGCGACATTTGCACTAGCACGCTTTGACTATGAACGATTGTACATAACATCCTTCGAGAGTCTGTACCAATTGCAACTCGCTATGTGGTCTGCTGTCTGAACCTTGAGTTCAATTCCTGAATCGATTCAAGCTTTTTCGCTTCTTCCTCATATGCGTCTCTATTGCTTTTCAAGTTTTCTACGGGTTTAGATAGTCCTCCCAATAACTCGTGCAATTGTTCCCATACTGGAAGCAATATTTTAGTGATGAACCCTGGCTGCATCTTATATTCGTCCAATTCCGACTGAGCTTGCTTCATAAACGATGGTGGTGTCAAATTGCTTTGTTCGTGCATCGCTGCTTCATTACGGAATTCCTCGAAGACTCTTGCTCCCCAGCGTTTAGCCAAATTGAAGCTGCCTGTTTGACCTGATAAGTCTGCGCAATGTACTACGGCTTCAGCCAGTTCAAGCCGGTCTGCTTCTTCATCAATATCGAAAGGATCCGTTGGATATTCTGAATTGCTATTGACATCTACCATCTCGCTTGTTCCTTTTTCCGTCAGATCTTGTGCAGCAGACCGAAATGAGCCTTCTCTCAAGGAGCATTTGGCCGCTCTGTTTGCCAACCGCTGAAGTAACGTAAAATGAACTCCCATGTCAGTTCCCAGAATTACTTTCAAGATGACTTTTCGACAATACTTGAATTGCTCCCTGCTAAGATTGCAGAAGATGTCATAATCATCTTGTTGGAGAATCTTGGAAGTCATATGCGCATGATGTGATTCCAAAACAGCTGTATCATTATGTCTGAGAGCCAATTCAGAGCCCGTATTCACTTCGTAGTTCTGTGAGTGTCCAGGATGATCTATATCGTGGCTGTAGCGACATACCATTAACAGTTGCAGCCACCAAAAACGGTCCAAGAGCCAGTGAATGATACTTACCACAAGGCGCCTACGAGTATTCCAAGAACATCCAAGTCCGTGAGCATTCTAGTACACTGGGTACTGCCTAAGATTAGGGCAGACGTGTACATCGTTGCGACAGCATGATGAAAGTTATGAAAGCTGCATAAGACGAGTACATCACGAGTAAGTGGTAATTCCATTGCAAATCTAAGGCTGGGCGAGTTTACAACAGCAACGTACGGATTGTCCAGATACGATGATTCAACACGGGTGATGAACTTCTTCAGTTTCTCACGGGGTAGACCAAACTTCTCGGGTAGGTCCCAGACTTCCAAAATTTTTAGAATCGTTTTCTTTAATCTACTATGGTCCTGGGATAAAGTATCGAAGGACCACGATAAAGTGTTCGATTCTTCCTGTGTATCTTTGGTCTTGCTTCTCCCGCTGCTGGAGCTCCACTTTCCTTCTGCAGAACCGTTGGATGCTTCAGAAGGCTCAGAACTATCATCTTTTGTACGGATTTGCTTCCGCAACTTCCTCATGATGGAGTCGTCCGCATACGCTTCAAACAAAGAAATCTCGAAATCATTTGGAGAGTCTTGTATATAGCGATCGCTCATCCTGCCATTGGAGAACATGGACACTTCGAAACTACTTGGATCGGACAATCTCGCCAACACCATGTCTACCGAGAGTCTTTTCAATGCAACTCCAGCTTCAAGGCCAAATGTTTGCAGCGCATGTAGGTCTTGAACGGAAAACCCGAAACTGTCGTCCTTATCGAACACTTGAAGAATAGCAATTGGGCGAATCCGCGAGCCTGGGATGCTAATGGGTACGCACAGCATATTCCTGTCCCGGTAACTACCTCCATCATCAATTACACCGTTGAATTCTTCTTTGAATGTACCATCTGTATGCCATAAATAAATAGCGCTAATCAAGAGTCCCAGAAGGCTTCACGGTGGTAGCTCCTGGTACTTACTGGTCGTCGATTCCTGCACGGTATCTTCCTCAGCCAGGACCTCAGGTGAATCCAAGGGGCGAATGTTACTTTTCATATTCCTACATACAGCAGGAATCAATCGATCCTTCGCTCGATCGACAAGATGCAAACATAGCCTTTTACAGCGGGTAATGTGCATCGATGCATCGGCCAAAGTTTCCAAGATATCTCGAATATCTTCTCCCCTAGCTACCGCTCTAAGTACTTCTAAAATCGCCATGTTAGTCTCAAGCTGCATTTCGAGCTCTTCCTTCATCTTATTGTTGCCCCAAATAGCACCGAATTGCTCGCATATACATGAAAGATTATGTTCGTCCTGGGTCCCAAATTTCCAGATAGTTTCAAAATTACATTTCTTCGTACCAATGCATTCTCTCATTTGGGAGAGAGGGTTTCCTGAACTTCTTCCAAACGATAGGGACCACTTTGAAGGACTCTTTCGATTAACTACTTCGACAAGAGCAACATTTCGGTTGAATGCATCGACTATCGGGGCAACTAGTACTGTACATGCATCGCTCCTTTCCTGTTCTCTCGGGGCATTAGTTAAGTCCACATTGACAACGTCTCTCGTTTCGGCAACCTTCTTCAAGTAGGTGAAAGAATCTAAATGTACCTCCGAGTTATCGCCTTGCCGTATCAGCATCTGCTCCGGGGGTGCGTCGGCATCGTAAACGGAAGTACCTGTTCGGAAAACGTACAAATTGACTTTTTCAGCGTTTAGCAGCTGCTTAACACAAGAAGTTATCGTGGGTAGTAATTGTTGTTCCGTTGTCAACATAGAAGAAACTCCTTGCTGAACAGCTTCATGCATAATTTGAAATTTGTTTCGAGAATATTCTGACGTTTCGAGAGCAAGTAGTTTGTTGAACACAGGCTCCAGACGCAGCAACATCGAGGACGCTGATTCGGCCTTAATACTCAGTGCATCTTCATTACCTCCTTCCTGGTCAAAAACCTCGAGGATGCAGTTGATACGCTGCTCCAAAGGCAGAATGGCAGTGGCTACAGCTTTGGGAGGGATTTCAAGCACTTGCGCAGCAATAGAATAAGCTGACTGGTTCAATAAAATGCCGGCAGTTTTACTATCCGAAGACGAATCTCCCGTTCCCACTACACGAGGAACTGGCTCCAGGAACGCCAGTAGTTTCTCCCCTAGTTCATGACTACAAAGCAGGTGTTCTGAGTTCCCCGTCACATAGTGCGTTAACGCCCCTATCCACGGCCTTCCAAAACTTTCTTCCGATCCTGCTCGTATGCAGCCACTAGGAGGGGTTCGATACTTCTCACACGGCTCTGGGAGACCATCTTCGTTGAATGCAAAAACTATGAGGACTCCATATCCTGAAAGAGTTTCTGAATTCCTTCCTTGAATCCGTAGAAGTTCTTGCGCTGTCTCCCGTGCCGCCGCTGCATCACACAGACCAAGATCCCAGATGCTTGCATATGAACCAGACCAAGCTCTATACCTCATATACGCACCTTGAAGTGTATGACAGTTCAGCAAATGCTGTATGACGTGGTATGTCTCCTCATGGTAATTTCCCGTCTCAGCGGCATACGGCCTTTCTTCGGAGTGACAAGTGTGTGACATGTTCTTTTTCATGATGATTATCCTATCTACCAAAAAACAATATTATAATAGCACTCACTGTCGTCGTCGAACAACTCCTTCAACATCCTTGGTACTGCTGCTTCGTGGCCGTAGTACCCTCTGTTCCGTTTCCCGATCCTTTCTGGGCAGGTGAAGTACAGCGGTGCGCCTCTTCGTGCGTGCCGTATTACGGTCGTGCGGTTTCCGTGAACTGCGCTCACCGTATTAAGTCGTCTGATAGCATTAGTAAATGAAAACTTCATGCAGAATAAGAGTGAGGGTTCTAGATGTATTCTTCCGGGCATCGCTATCCAATAGACTCTGAACTGAATAGAGTAAGGCTCAGCGGAACAACACTTGTACTTCAACTTGGACGGGAATTGTTCATTGCATTGTCTTACAAAAAACCAAAGGAGCCAAGAACACAGCGTTTAATAAACTATGCAAAATTGTCTCTCAGTACTCGTACAGTCATATTTTTACCGTATACGGTATGTTGTTATTCCGCCAGCTTATGGGTCGTAATACGAGTGAGTCAACAGCATTTGAGCTGTACATACACAGTTGACTCTCCCCGCAAAAGATTCGCTTAGGGTTTTAACCCGACCACTTCAATCGGAGGGACGTAGCAACGTTCGGAGGGCTTACCTTGTTGGATATGGAAGCGTTCAACGGACACGCCGGCGGGAACTTGCAATATGTAAGTTGCAGGAAAAATCACCAGAACAAGAATCATTGCTCTGGTTGGACTCCAGTCGTATCGTCCTGGACTTCTTCAGATTCACCCTTTTGCGACGTCTCGATGTCGTTGTTTGCCTCCTGTGCATCAACACTCGCATCCGTCGTCGCGGCAGCCTCCATAGCGTCATCAAATTCATGCGCATGTCCTACTTCGGTTTCATGGCTATCCGCGCCCATCCTAGTCCTCGCTTCTTGAGGGCGACCTTCCCCGCCGCCTCCATTGTGTTCCGTATCACTCTCTAACCTCTGCTGTCTTCGAGTATTTCCTTGGGAGCTACTCGTCTCCTCCGTGTCCTCCCCCGTGACTTCTGCTTCATCCTGTGTGTGCAGAGACCCCGGCTGCTCGTCCTTGTGCGCCACATTCTCCGTTTCTGCTTCATTTCCATGGTGTCCTGAATCACCATCTTGGGCTTGGGTTACTGTTGGCGGCTCTCTGGTGTCCTCTGTATTGATTTTTGTCTCTTCTGCATCATCTTGCAATGCGTTTCCTTGTCCGTCTGTATTGTCCTCTTCTCCAAGACCTTCATCAGCCTGATGGTCACTTTCCTGTGAAGCGGTGGCATCTACAGGCGACTGGCTTCCCTGACGACTTCCCTCCTCAGCCATCCTCATATCTGCTGCATCATCTTGCAATGCGCTTCCTTGTCCCTCTGCATTGCTCTCTTCTCTATGATCTTCATCAGTTTGATGCTCACTTTGTTGAGGAGTGCCGGCAGCTACCGGCGACGGGGTTCCCTTAGCACTGCCCTCCCCAGTCATGTCTTCGTCTGCTGAATCATCTGGTGATGTGTTTCCTTGTCTGTCTGCATTGTCCTCTTCTCCAAGATCTTCATAAGTCTGGCGGCCACTTTCTTTTGGAGTGGTGGTAGCTACCGACGACTCGGTTCCTTTGTCCTTGTCTGCTGCATCATCTTGTGATGCGCCTTGAAAAAGATCTTGATCAGTCTGATGGTCATTTTCCTGTGAAGCGGTGGCAGCTACGGGAGACTGGCTTCCCTGACGACTTCCCTCCTCAGCCATCCTCATATCTGCTCTGTCCTTATCTGCTGCATCATCTTGCAATGCACCTCCTTGTCCCTCTGCATTGCTCTCTTCTCTATGATCTTCATCAGTTTGATGCTCACTTTGTTGAGGAGTGCTGGCAGCTACCGGCAACTGGGTTCCCTTAGCACTGCCCTCCCCAGTCATGTCCTCGTCTGCTGAATCATCTGGTGATGTGTTTCCTTGTCTGTCTGCATTGTCCTCTTCTCCAAGATCTTCATCAGTCTGACGGCCACTTTCTTTTGGAGTGGTGGTAGCTACCGACGACTCGGTTCCTTTGTCCTTGTCTGCTGCATCATCTTGTGATGCGCCTTCCTTTTCAAGATCTTGATCAGTCTGAAGGCCACTTTCTTGTGAAGCGGTGGCAGCTACGGGCGACTGGCTTCCCTCCTCAGCCATCCTCATATCTGCTCTGTCCTTATCTGCTACATCATCTTGCAATGCGCTTCCTTGTCCGTCTGAATTGCCCACTTCTCTAAGATCTCTAGCAGTCTGATGCCCACTTTCTTGTGGAGTGGTGGGAGCTACCGGCGACTGGGTTCTCTCCCCAGGCATCTTCATATCTGCTGTGTCCTTGGCTGCATGTGTCTCGGTCATCTCCGGTTGCTCGACTCTCGTACGTTCTGTACCTTTCTCGGTGTCTGCGGGAGCCCCGTCCACTGCTGTATTTTCTGCGCCTGGCCTTTCGTTTTCTGGAGCTTCACCGGGCGCTACATACGTATCAAGAATTTGCTTACTCTCACTTTCTATTCCATCATCGTCCTGACCAGTTTTGTTTTCCATACCGTGAGGCGATTGCTCAGAGTCAATAGGCGTACCTCCAGAATCTGAAGTGTTGTTATTGCTCTCCGGTTTCGATTCATCGGCACCTCCAGAAACGTGGTTCGGTGCATCCATTTTCGACATTAATTTGTCATACTCTTGCATGGAACATTCATTCGCTTCGTTCGACTGGTTTTTCATTTCATTATCGGCGAGATCCAGTGATTGCTTTGGTGAAGAAGAATCTCCTTCAACGGTAAAACCACTTTGCTGCTCCCCTGTAACATCCTCTCCATCAGACGTGGACAAGTCAGTGTTGGTCGGCCGATTGCTGGGCGAAAGTTCCTCAACTGCCCTACTACCGGACGCAGCAATGTTTCCGGTAACAGAGAGTTCCATATTACTGTCACTCGCCGTGTTCTCCTTCTTGTCTACCTTATCAGTAGAGGCTTCGTTCCAGTTGACAAACTCTTCCCCCTCTACTGACGCATCGTACATTTCAGCAGAGTACATCGCAGCGACATCATCATCCTCTGCCTTTTCTTCGTCGTCCGAGGACTTCAGCCGTTCCCCGCTACGAGTACGTGGAGGGACATATTCGTTGCGGGTGGACGTCTCTCCTGGAATTGTAGCCCCCTCCTCATTTCCGTTTCGGCTTCCTGTTGCACTCGTGGGGCGACCACGCCGACGAGCTGAGGTTGGACGCGCACCAGACGAGCCCTCCGTTGCAGCGGAAGGAGCTGCTCCGAACCTCGATAACTGATCAAAACTGTCATTTCCCAGAGACACCCCGCCTTCACTCTTCATTGATCCGTTACTGTCGTCTCTTACACTATGTGACTGTTGCGAGTCTTGGTTGCGCCGTGAAGGCTGTTTCCGCGTGGACTCAGAAGTACTGAACTCTCGAGCAAACTCTTCCTCGAAAGCCTTCTTCTCTTCTTCAGACTTCCAGCCGTCAGCCGCAGACGCGATGAACGGTTCTCGTACGTTCTCGTCAGCCTTCTGTTCTTCGGACGCTTGTTCACGTCTTCTACTTCCGGCGCTAACGGGGCGTTGGTACCTTCTGCTTTCCGTCTCATGGGATCCTTCGAAGCCCCTCGTGACTGGTCTACTGTACCCAGATTGAGCCATTAATACCTGTCGTTCAAAGTCGTTGCTTTCAGCAGAATCGTCTTCAACAACCCCGGCGTCTTGTTCTTCAGCTCTCTTAGACGCTTGATAATGCTGTTGCGTAAAGTCTGTGGGAGCAGAAAGGGGGCGGTTGCGCTTGCTTTCTCGCTCAGGAGGGCGGCGGCCGAATGCTCTGTTGTCAGTTATGTAAGGCGACCCCTCTTCCATGTCGGACGAAGAAATCTTCGAGTCGGTATTGTCCCTTGGGCGAGGCATGGCAGCCGAAGCTGGTCTTCGTTTGATTGGTCCTTCTTGTCTGCGATAAGGTTTGGCTGTTTGCGGCCGCTTTTGACGACCTCTGGATTTGGAACGAGGACGTGGTTTCTTAGCAGTTCCCGGGTGTTCCTTTATGGGAGATAACACCGCTGTAGCAGGCCTTCCGGTTTCTACTCCAAGGCCTCGTCTCCCAGTTGCAAATTCGGAAACTTGCTTCGCCAATTTGTTATGTCTCTTGCTATGCTCGCGTAGGGCCTTATCGCTATACGCGGGGCGCGCTTTCTGTATACGATCCAGCATTGCCTGCAAGGAGTTGAAAGATAGATAATGTCACGACGAGGCATCCTCATTCAAGAACGGCAGTCCCGTCAAAAGATGCCGGACTTCAGTCGTTGCTATGAAAAGGAGTGGCAAACTTACCCTGTTCTCCTGCGTAATTCGTGCCAATTCGCGTCGCCGAACCCCGATATTCATCGAGAACGGTGCTGTGCTTCGCTTTTTATCCGTCGGTTTCCGGAGTATGTCTTGCATCCGATTGAGTAGAATGATATTCTCACGCTCTATTTCGAAGTTCCGTTCATCCTGTATAGCCTCCCTCTTCTTATTATGGCGAAGATGAGGCATTCGAGGAGGAGGGCCATTGTCGACTTTGGGCTGCACATGACCCAATGCAGACACATGGTTCAAGTAAGTGTGCTCATCCTGTTTCGCAGCAATTATGTGATTCGCACACCGGCGTGTGCGTCGTTCCATATACGCCATTTTGGCCGCATAGAGGGTTTATCGCCCGAAAAATCGGGGGCGCCAAGGCCGTTAACGAACAAGCAAAAAGACAGAAAACCTGCCCACACAAGTCGCACGTTCGCTACAGACATACACCGAAACTCTCACTCGTAGCAGATGATACCAGGCACCCCAAACAACTTTGTACAGGGCAATATAGTGGTAAAACAAGGGAAATACAACCCGGAAAAGCGACCCAAATATTGAGTGAAACATTTGTTTGCTCGCTTCAGTCGGAGACGTTTGTTGAAGTTCGAACGTCAACCGGGTGACTCAAGCCTTGAGTCTCGAGTCTCAAGTTGACTCTCAACCCATGCTACGGTAACGTGGGCGTTACAACACTGCTTATACTTCCCTTGAATTACATTTTCTTGTGTAACGACCATTTTTAACCTAATTTCGCTCTATATGAGCCAGCGAAGCCCCCACTTCTCAATCATTCAATGAATACTGAGTTAGTCGCGAGACTTCCAAACTTCTAACCTAATCTTGGACAAAATCAAAAGTACAACACAATTTACCATCTATGCCCACACACTAGTGCTACCACGATTATCAAAAATTCATTGCCAAACACGAAGTTAGCACACCGTTTGCGTTAGTTCGGCCCTGGCTGCTTGTGCGAGTTGCCTCATGTAATGGGCTTGAAAGAGCATGTACCAATGTCTTGTCTTAGTAGCCCGTTCTAGCAGCCATTGCCCTCTCTCTGATCAAATTCTTGATTAAGTCTAGAGATTGATTACTGATCTGGTTTCCCCATAAACGCAATCCAGTCAAGGTTGAGGATGGATTGGCCCGCAACCCTTCGGCCAATGCGTGAACGCCCGTATCGCTGATTTGATTCTTCTCCAGGAAGAGCATATCCAATGTAGTATTGGTACGCACGGCATCAGCCAACGATCGCGCACCTGCATCACCGATCTGGTTGCCATCCAAGTATATCACGGACAGTCCCGCGTTGACACACAAAGCGTCCGCCAGGTGCTGAGCACCGGTATCACCGATCTGGTTCTCGTTCACGTAAAGCTTGGTCAAGCTCCTATTAACTCGCAAAGCATCTGCCAGATGTTGGGCACCTGTATCACTGATTTGATTTTCTTGCAAATTGAGATCCTTCAGGGCCGTGTTGACGCGCAAGGCCTCCGCCAAATATTGAGCTCCTACATCAGTAACTTGATTACCCCATAGCCACAACCTTGTCAGTGTCGAATTGCCATCGCGCAAGACCTCAGCCAAACACTGAGCACCCGCATCACTGACTCGATTCCCATCCAACGAGAGGTTGGTCAGTCCCGTGTTGACACGCAAGGCATCCGCCAAGTGTTTAGCACCTACATCAGTGATTTGGTTTGTGACTAACACGAGTGAAACCAAAGCCGTATTGCTGCGCAAGGCGTCGGCTATGTCTTGCGCATCTTTGTCATCCAACTTCGTCTCCGCAAGGTGATGAATACATGTACTGGTATGTGTCAATTCGGGATCATTTTCTCGAATTCGCTGAATAATCTGCTGCACTCGTTGCTCAGCCTCCGGTGTCCTCATGGTTGTCTCTCTGTGTGTTCCTTTCTTTGGGCGAACGATGAGAACTATATGTTTATGAGCGTCATTGCAACCCACAGTGACTGTCAGTGAGTCCGAAGAGGTGTCGCAACACGGAACAGACCAAAGGCTTCAAAGCAACGGCTCGCCAACGAAGCGCAAGCGGAAGTGAGCGAGCGGATGAGTCGCCGTGGGTGAAACGATGGAAATGAACTGTAAAGTGTGGTAGGTCACTGTAGGTGGTCCAGTACGTGCATGACTCCTAGTTTGCTAGCGACTACAGTAGAGTGAGTGTGATACCGTACACAGTTACTCGAGTGTATGAACACTACGACGGATGACTTCCGGTCCCAATACCAAAAACATAGGTACTGTAATCCGCTGCAGTAGTGTACATACACAATTGCAACTCGAACCTGCTATTAAAACAGGCTCTACCCCTTGTCGGGGTTCGTCGCTCTACCGCCGGAGAAGTTAGATTGCACTCGAGTTTCCTGTGAGTTGACGACTTCAGGCTCATATTCGATAGACCAGCTAGACTATATGGTCAAGGCGGGTATCGACGCTTGGGCCAAAACGCATTTCTTCATGGAAATTGTTTACTTCATCCATATCTAGGGAAGCGATCTGAACTCTTCGACAATGAGGATGCTCCAGATCGAAAACTACCACGGTACGCTAAGCTTCGGAGAACCCTGCAATTCAACAAGCAGAGTTACTAATGTTCGATGGGAATGTGACGGGTCAGATCATTCGACACGGTCAGCCCGCGCATAAGTGAGCCCTCGCAGCGAGCAATCTCGCAATGACTCTAACCTCAGAGCAACATAGAATAGCTCTGCGGGCTGGTGTCATTGCCACATCGTTCTTTTCCAACAAGGACGCAGTAAACTTACCTGCCTTCAGAGATCAAGCGAATGCTTCCCGCTAGTGGAACTGCGACAGCAACAAGAGCATGTATGCGACATAGGTACGCGAACAAATCCTGCGACCAGTCGGGTTACCAATACAGCCGACCGGGCACTTTGATCATTTTACTCCCTACGCATGTTCAGTATAGCAATGTCTCTAACTACTAAGCTATTTGATAGTAACTTGAGTAGCCTTGTAACATTGCATGGTGCGATTTGCACCGAGACGGTATCCAGACTCCGTCGTAAGAGCAGGAGTGTAGCGAAAGGTCTTACTTGACGGTGCCGCTAGTACAAGTCAAACTCTCTGCCAATTTACCTGCAATGCACACCGCTGTATCGCGTTATAGGCAACAGGGAACTGCAATGTACGGCGAGATTGGGACGAGCATTGATCATCATAGAGCGAGCAGCTCGCACATAGCCCTCCGATACTTATATTGCAACCCCTTAGAACCACAAAGTCAAGCAAAATCTTTCGTAGTAGCCTTGCAATCGAGGATTGCGTGGGCGAATTTATGTTTAATATAAGACGCAAAGACATACCTCGAACAATCGCCCCTAAGCCTTGCGTTCCTGGATGACCCTTCATACTTGCATACCCCATATGGGCCATCGGACATGTGTTCGGTGTTCTCATTCACATTCTCTAATTCTTTGTCAGGAATTGCACGTATTTCAAGAAGAATTCTCCAACCTTTCTCGTAGCCAGTTTCGTAGAATTGTGTGCTGCTTTGTCCTTACATTTGCTATAGCGATCCAAGCAAGGTGAGAACTGGAACTCTGTTTGGCACTCCACTCAGGTCAGGCATCTCGCTGTCTCTCACCCATTTAACACGGTGCCTCTGTAGAACCGATTGACCAAGTACGCCTACTGTCCACTAGTGTCGCGCGCATCGTTAACAAATCATCAGTTTAATTTTGCTGTATGAGCGAGAAAGGGTTTCGAGATACACCTTGGAATCATATGGAATGTTCCATAAATTGTTCGACACTACCGCAGAGCACTTTGTTCACAAGTTGAATGACAGCGCCTTATAGAACATCAAAACGTGTATTCTGTTGAGGTATTTAAAATCAAATTTCGTTTACTATTTATTACCTTCGATACTTACCCACTTGGGTACCACCACACGAATCCCCATTGGGGATCTTCATTGACATGTGGTACAAGTGTAGCGAGCGAAAGATGGAAGAAACGGGAATCGCTTCTGACTGGGTACAACCTTTCAACTGTGCACACTCCAACGGGTATCCACTCCAGCGGCAATAATTGTGTAATACTATTTTAACGCGAAGGGCACTGCTGGTAGAGCGTATTATATTCGATGCCGATGATCCCGCAATTACGACACCTAGGTGAGACAAAATCGCCATCATTCCAAAGAAAAAGTTCCATATCTAGAGAGTGCTAGAGAGCTCCTGGGTTGGGATGGAATGGCCGAACCATTTGCTGCCCGTGACCTCTGTAACCAGTGGAGGTAGTATTGGTTTGCGGGAGCTCCTCCATCTTACCCTTCCTTTGTCGGATCGGTCAATTGACTTGATCTGGATGTGTTTGACAGTGGCAGCCATGCTGGCGATGAAGACAGACGAAGAAATGCTCAACTACGAGATTAAGCCAGACATCTCACAAAGATGGGTACGAGTGCCATCATTACACTTAAGTTTGTGGGTACAGTACTTCAGTTTAGTTGCGGCCAGTTATGGTAGTTACGGATGAGTAATAAACGGAGATGATCAGGTGCTTTGGTCCGTTTTATACCACAACCCAACTTTCTCCCCCTCTCTATTGCGGATTCGATAGCGCTCTTCGCTTCATCCGTTACTGCAACTACTTGAGCAAACCTATCCAGATCTTGCTTCCACGTTGCAGCCATGAGAACAGGGAAACCACTGGTGTGCAAAGCTTTGATATGCCTTTTTGTGATCCTCCCTGGTGAAGATACTTGCTTCCTTTGCGGTTTGGGTAAGCGACCTCCGCAACAATCTGATCAAAGGGTCTAGCTCTACCGCCGTTAGCCGCCAATCAACAGAATCATCGGGAAGACCGGCCACTTCTCGTTTGTGGGTGTACAACTGGAGGTAGAATACCAGTATCTGGAGACTCGCTCCGCTTTTCTCGAACGTTATCTAAAGCATTCAAGTGCAGATTCCTCCATTCACTTTCTTGTTTCTCTTGTCCGTCTTGAAGGTTTTCGAAGACACAGTTAACCGGTACAAACGACACCAGTGACATGAGGTGTCTGCCGATTAGTCTGCAAAACCGACCGCCCCCAATACAGAACGCATGGAAATCGACAACGCTAAACAACGCAGCCGGCGGGGACTTCAAAATGACCCGGTTACACACCTCATTGCATTGGACCGCATCACCCGCCCACCCGACTGTACTAATCGCATCCGTTCGAGGCCTCGGTGTGCAGGGGTGTCTCCGCAGATTTTGGAATTGAGAGGGTCTGGATAATAAGGCTGGATTCCTTCTTGTACTATGTCGGTATTGCAACCACTAGACAGAAGTTTCATGACACCTTTCAAAATACTTGTGACAACATCAGTGACTACATTCTGCGAACAAGCGAAAAATGCGACTAGGCGAACAAGCACGGTAAGCGCAAGACCTCCTTACCTTACCCGCTGAGGGAGAAAGGTCAATAGCCGCTGCTTCACAGCTCCGAATACATGCGGGGACAGCCTGAAAACATACCGGGCGCGCTGGAGGAAAATGCCATTCCTTCCGCGGTACGTAAAGGAACATTTCGAATTTTCTGTCTTCATTGCCATCCTGGAACTTTTCGGAAGAGCTTGAGGTATAGCAACGGGACTGTTACGAACAGTAGAAACAAGGCAATATTGACCATGCCGGACTCTGAGGTGTAGTGATACAGAATCTGTTGAAAGGTCCACTGCCGAATGAACAGTCCCACTGACCAATCCGCTAGCAGGACGACCGAAAGGCCCGAGATGCCCATCACGAGACGCGGTAGAGGCTCTTCTCCCACATTCCAGCGTCGGATGAACCTCGGGGCCGTGAAGAGCATCGCCAAGACCAGTACGGGTGCTTCAGCAAGTACGGCCAGAGACGCATTCCCACCCACTAGCGGAAGCAAAAACAGCTCTCGAATGGGGCCCATGACGAATCCAACAGCAAATACGACAAGCGAGTATACTACCCCGGCCTGTATAGACCGCTTCAACATCGTGTGTGTTACGTGCTGGAGAGTCGAGCTGGAGTGTACTAGTACTTGTGTATCTTGTGAATACCGCTCGGTATGGCAACAAGAGCAGCGCAAATGAGGCTTTCAAAACATTAATTATGTTGATGAGCTGTATGATGTTGTCGCGCAATCAAAACGATTGTCTTGGTAGACTGATGGCAAATCAGCGTCAACGTATTACGATTTGTCGTGAAGAACCACAAATTTGAATTTGGAAATGTTGAAACCAGCAACTTTGTCATTCAAATGTGACGGGTATCCAAATACGCATCAGCATAGGCTTTGTTACACTAATATCTACCAGTGTTCATCCGCTACTGCGGTTGCTGTCTCGTTATACGGGAGAATAATTTGTTTGATTTGCCTGGTTGGACAAGCTGAACCCGTGTAACGGGGCCGTGTTCCAGTGGACAGCGGGAACAGATTCTTATGGTTGCTTAAGTTACAAATTCGCAGGAGAGTGTAAATGAGACTAGCAAGCATGAATGGAGCGTGAAATGCACGTCAAGGTTCAAGCAGCCGGAAGTCACAATTATGATAACCACGTCTTCGACAGCCGGCGTACGTTTCGTGATTAGGGAGCGATTGAAAGAAAGAGTGAAAGGAAGATCTTAGGATGAAATTTAGAGTGAGGTGTCGCTCGCTAACCAGTGTAAGAGTGACAAAGCAATGGAACATGACCATGATAACACGAACGAGACAGATAGAGAACGATTCCGGATAACAATTTGACGCTGGTAGAGGTTGTGAATCGGACTTACCGCTGCATCCAGGCGCAAGTATCGGGGGAAATTATTAGACCATTCCAGCAGACTCTCTATTACCCTGTCGATGGTTACTAGGTGTGAAAAAAGTCGATATATGAGCTCTCTTTACAATAAACCGAAGATAAAGGCGTCACAAGACCGCGAAGGAGCCTTAACCTATCATGGTCAATCATGAATGAATGCGATGCTGAGTTCCATCGCTGCTGGGAAACCCATGACGGAGAGCCTCAGAACTTTACGCGCCGTAGCCAATTCTAGCAACAAAGATAGTTGTTGAGCTTGAGAATGGTGATTGCAAGCAACACTTCGAGACGATTCCAAACATTGAGTTACCGTGGCAGATTTTTAAGGATTCGCTTATATTTGTTTTCCGACTAAACCGACAACACAAACACGACTAACCTTTGCTACACTTCAGCACCATCAGGGTAGAATGGACTAAGGATCAAGTCGTGGTGATGCATTTCCCCGTTGCAGTATTACTGCGCGTTTTGGATGGGCCGCTGGTATTTCCGGCCGAGAACAGGGAGCCGTTGGAGCTCTCGCCGTTGACTGGGGGTTATGCCGGAGTTCCGGATACGCTTGTGGTCTACGCGGGATGAACCATACGAAGTGAGACCATCTACGCACTCCATTATAGTGATACAATGCTCCACTGATGTCAGTCAAATCTCCTGAATTCCCTCTACTCTCTACCGCAGGATAATCTTCCTTCTCAAGGAAGCAGTTTTGGCCTGTACCATCGTACACGGAATACTTTATCAGAATAGCTGAGCGTCCTCCACCAGCTGGGTGTCCTCCCGATATGCTTCCAATCATACACGAGTTTTTGAGGTGCGACAGCATGTATACATTCTCGATATACACTGTCCCTGCTCGTTTGCTGGTGTCTGAACCACACAGTCCACCTGAGTGTACCGCGTCTACTGATATTTCACCAGTTGAATAAGAATTTACAATTGTTAATGCGCCGTGCGTTGACGCCGTTTCACTTCCAGTAATACCTCCAGAGTATGAAGCCTCAACGTCGCCTATAGTGAAGCACTCTTCTACAGTGACCCGGCCGTAGTTTGCAGCGGCACGCTTCCCAAGAATACCGCCACTCATGCTCCCACAAATGTTCCCGAAAGTAAAGGAACTCCTAACGTGCACTTCGGAGCTAGTATTGGAATCTAGAGAGATTCCTGCTTCAGCTCCCAAAATACCCCCTGAACCACGTCCTTCCACCAGTGCAGTAGAATACGTGGAGGTAAAGTATGCACTGCCCCCACTTCTGGCTGTACCAGCCCCAGAAATGCCTCCACTCCACGATCCTTGAATCTTCCCTGTGGCATGAGAATCGGAAACAGAGATGGCACCATCCCTCCCGCTTCTGGCCCCGATGATTCCACCCCCACTCGTCCCAATCTCTCCTGAAGAGCTACAATTTTTCACGCAGAAAAACCGCTGTTCAGCTTGAATGATGAACCCCCCTTCCTCGGACGTCCTTCCCAAGACTGTTTTTACATTCTTTATTAACGGAGCTTCTTCAAAATTAGGGACACTGTCGTCGATTCTAAAGAGACCATCAAAATTTCGCAAGCCTGTTAGATCGATCAAATGGTTTTCCCCGTCGAAATCCACATTATTTTGTAGATTAATATATTCTCCCACCTCTTTCCGCCACTCCTTCCACTCGATGTCACGTACTTGTCTATAAAGCCTTTTGCCCGAGTAGTATTCAACACAAGCACGGAGTGCTTGTAGCTCCGGAAAGCTATTAGACTCACGTAAAAGCCACACAGACTCTGACCAACACTCGGTAGAGTTGTAACAATACAGCTTACCCCTGATGTCACTGTAACTTGCTGAGTTGCCTTCCTCTTGAAAAATCCCACTACAATCTTTACTACTGTTGACTCCATCATTCTTATACACAGATCGCTTTACCTCTAGTCTACGCGCTGGAGGGCGATGGTTCCCATAGTACAAACCACCGGTCAGACTTGCGTTACCGAGGAGATACACATTGCTGATCAAAACGGTTCCAGTATGATAGCCAACACGTGCCCCGCATATTCCTCCTGTTTCCTTGGTATCTTGAAGAGCATCCCCGGACGTATAGGAATTGGAAATAAGCACTTTGCCGCCTCTCATCGCAGACCTTTCTCCGACAATCCCACCTGCCCTATGACCAGATATATTTCCAGAGGAATAGCACTCAGATATGTACATATATGCCCCATAATAACCTGTTCCCCCGCCTCCGATACCTCCACTCCCTTTACCCGCAATTTTCCCCTTGGAATAGCACCCTTCTATATACACGGACCCTCGGACAGCCCCAGCCAGTCTTCCAGCGATGCCTCCGGCTTGCTTTGCTGCAATCGTACCTGTAGAATAGCAGTTGGATATGTTCAGGAATCTGCCCCGATTTCCTGCGCGTTGACCTATAATACCTCCAGAAAAAGCTACTCGGATTCCTCCGGAGGTATAGCAGTTTGTAATTTTTCCAGCATAGCCGACCTTGTATCCCGCAATACCTCCACCAGATTTACCTATTTCTCCGGTAGAGCTACAGTAGTCGACCACAAAGAACTGTTGGTGAGAATGTAGAATGAAACCGGCTCCCCAGGCCGTGTGTCCGCCTTGAGTATGTACGTTCCTAATCAGGGGTGCTACCCCGAACGACTTTACTAACTCACTCTTCGTAGTGAAGAGTCCGTGGAAGTTGCTGATCCCCTCCAAGAACATAACGTGACTGTTACCGTCAAACGTTTCATTCGCATCTAATGAGATAAAAGTGTTATGGGTATACCCTTGCTTAACCCAATCAATATCACACGTTTGCTTAAATGTGTTGTGTTCCGAGTGATAGTGGATGCAACTTTCATTTCCAGCCTGAATGCTCTGTTTAAGATCGATAGCCGTATCACCGACCGCACAGCTCACAATCCAGAAACAAATCAAAATTTTCGAAAAAGACAATGTCAACAGGGAAGATCCGCATGGTCTAATGGCGTTTGTTCGGTGAAGGATGGAGCGACATGAAGATGCGAACAGTGCATCACAAGAATAACGCTCTAGGATGAAATTCGTCATGACCGTACATGTAGCTCGGATACAACTTATGGCACAACAAACTGGCAGCGTTTATAGAATGTGAAAGATTTTTCCAACTGTTCGAAGGCAAATCTTTTCCTTGACCGTAATTTAGCATCACGTGGCCTGGTTCTTCGTAACTTATCGTAAGGCTTAAGTTCATTTCTTGGAACTTCACACCAATGCTGAACTGACTGAGGATTTCTGAGTCAGGAACCCACGTTGGAGCGGTATTTGTTTATTTTCGCTGCCTCTCTGAGGCAGTTTGCTCCATGTGGGTGTAGTCCTAGCGAAGGAGTTACACGGAAATGTTACACTTTTGCTCATGTGTTAATGACTGTATAGGTTACACTGACACGAACCGCTTTATGTTGGTTCTTCGTTGGCCACTAGGTCTATACGAGGTAACAAATTCATGAGAATGCCGTACAAGATTTGCTGAAGCACTCAAAACAGTCACCCAATCAGTTGGATGGTTTCAGATTCTTGCATCAGACTGCATTCCGAGTTTGTTCTGATGGTCTGGGAGTTCTGCGGCCAGATTCCATGCAGACTGCAGTCCATGGAATTCCAGACTAGGCTTCCTGCTTTCCTCCGTCATTTGAACGTACCTGGGCCCTTTCTCTGACCACGTAACAGGGACCGATACTTTAAGATAGTATACTTGCGATGATTCCGCAAGCGGTCTTGACGACTACTACACAGGAACTACAGTAGACGTCTACTAAGTCTCTACTTCCACAGCGGATTGTTATTTCCACTGTCCTCACTTTTTATTAGGTACAGTATTTCTCGGCAATGCTCTCCGAGTTGATTTCGTTCCCGTTGTGGGTCATTGGGTCCCTTATTGCGGTCTCCCTGCAATATGCGGTTGTGCTGTATAACGCCTTCCGAATCGGTATCGATGTCGTACTGTTCGGACTCACGCGGTGGCTTCGATTGGTCCTACGGAACATCACGTGGCCTTTGCCGGGTAAAATAAGCCGCCAATATCGCCTCTTCCAGGCGCATCGCAACCTGAATCGTGTAAACAACTACAGTGAATGGATGGAAGCAGCGCATGAGATTGACCGGGAGGAGGGTCTTGAGGCCTGGCGCAACGATTGCAGCGATGAGGAGAAGACGTGTGACCATGCACTCTTATCGTCCACTTCGGAACGCCTGAAAACACTGCGGGAGAATCACGATTCGCATGGGTTAATGTATTTTTTGAGCAGCATTCTTAACCGCCAGTTCGGGGGGATTGAGAATTCAGCCTTGTACAACAAGTCCTACGTTGGCACCAAGAGGACAGTCGAGGAGTATATAGACCAAGTGTGCCAGAGTATAGAGTACTTGGCGCACAGCAATGCGCTATCGAAATCGAAAAAGCGCACTTTCTTTGAACATGCGCGCTTGGGCTACGGACGATGCGCTCTGTAAGTTCGTGAACCTGACCTATGTTGAGCCTTTTACTGACTCTCACTCGCATGCGCCACGTGCAGCGCTCTTTCCGGCGGAGGCGCCTTGGCAATGTACCATATGGGCGTGATAAAAGCTCTCCTGGAGCAGAAACTCATGCCGCGCGTGATCTCGGGAACCAGCGGAGGCAGTATTGGTAAGTGGGAGCTCCATCTACCCCGAAGTATGGGGACTGGTAATTATGAATTTGGTTTGATCTGTATTTGTGCTTGACAGTGGCTGCCATGCTGGCGATGAAGACGGACGAAGAAATGCTCAACGACGTGATAAAGTCAGACATCTCACAAAGGTAAGCACACGTCTGATGAATAATCATTTTCGGTGGAGAGTGTACACTCAAGGATTGTTGTACACACAGATTAGGAGTCCGTTGGTTCGATTCTATCGATACGCAGTTACTGCGGTTTATTAAGAGTATCGTCAAGCAAGACCGAGCCAGGATGATGGAAACGGAAGCCTTTGCACATACTTGCAAAGCTTACTATGGATCTGTAACATTTGGAGAAGCTTTCAAAAGGACAGGTACGCTTTTCAGTACTAGGACATACTAGATGGCACGATTTACACATACGACCTTCTCTATACTGCTCTTCCTGCGGCAGGTAGAATTGTTAGCATTCCCGTCACAGCGAGATATGGAACGGCGCAAAATGCTCATGCAATTATTCTCAACTACTTGACAGCTCCCAATGTATTGCTTTGGAGTGCAGTCGCCGCATCATGTGCCTTGCCAGGTATGGGTTGCTAGTTATGACGCAAGCAAATTTACGTATCGATATTAACCGTTGATAAGCGTCTGCAGGGTTAATGAAACCAGCGAGCCTAATGGCAAAAAACCCTTCAACTAAGGAAGAAGAGCCTGTGCACCCAAGTGGCGTACAATTCTTGGATGGCACTACTCAAAGCGACATTCCTTGTGAACAATTGACAATTCTCTTTCACACGAATAGGTATGCCTGAGAATGATTCCAAAGTATGGTCCAACTGGAAAGTTATTGACCGCTCAGACTGTTTACTGCAGATTTATAGTTAGTCAAGTAAATCCTCATGTGACTCCTTTCGTTCGAGACTCGGGACCTCGTTCGGCAAGCTCAAGCGACTCTATGGTCGTCCGGATGCTGACTCAATATCAATATTGGCTGAATCTAGGTACGGGGTAACCCGTTGTGGAGTAAGTCCCGCGAATCGCTTGATGGTTCTGTTTGCTGGAATGCAGATATCCAGCAGAGAACAATGAAATTGGCAAAGTTGCGTCTGCTGCCGCAATTCTTTGGTCAAGAGATGCGGAAGGTGTTTCTCCAGCGATATAACGGGCATGTCACAATAGTACCGCGGATGAGTATACTGGATCGATTCAAAGCCCTATCCCATCCTGATGAGGATGTAAGCATTCCACCTGTAGTCTTGTAGTCGTTAAGTGCTGCATTCCTTCACGTGTCTCTATGGGTTCGCAGGATATGGAGCGCTATATTTCAGGAGGTCAAAGAGCTGCCTGGCTTCACATGTCGCGGATTCGCACTCTTGTTGCTATAGAAAATTGCTTGACCGAATGTGCGCATAAATTTCCTCCAGCGGAAGCAGATTTAGGGTCTCCCTCGAAACCTATGTCGTTTGGAGGTGCGCATTCTGAAGATGGAAGCACCACGACCCGATCTTTCCACGGAGTGCCCCCCAAATACCCCAATGCGGATACTTTCGAGCAACGAGGTCGTGAAGAACGTAAGAATTTTAAGTGCTCCTATGAGAGAATTGTTAGATTTGCACCTGGATTCATTTTTCGCATCGCAGCTCCCACCCATGCCGAAGAAACTGAAACCATTCCTACAGTTTGGGGAGACATTCCCGTATCTCCTACCACTCGAGCTAATGCGTCGGCAACGTTACCAAATGTGAGAGCGTCTGCTGCTCACCGACAGTTATCTGCGCCAGCACTGGACCGGACCGATGGGACTAACTTGTACCGGCCCAGCCCCAATAGTAGTATACGTATTGCGTTTAGACGTAGCGGCTCAGCTGCGTCCCTAGCTTATCAGGAACCCAAGAATGAGGAAAACTACCGCTTGGACGCACTCAATGAAGAAAACAATGAGGAGAGGGACTATGCTTTAGCAGTGGATCCACTGATGGGAGGGGGTGGCATGGCTGCGGATGACGTCGATATTGACTACTCATACTTTAGATATCCCGCGAGACAGTCAACATACAATTTCCCCTCTCACAATAGTGTGACTGCCTTGTCGGAAGGAGCCGGATCTATTAGAAGGTTATCCTCTCACGGCACAATGACCCCACCGTTTCAGGAGGATATGCCTATAGAGGATACTTCCCCTGCACCGACGTTCGACAGCGAGGACCAGTCGTCATCTAGGGAAGCCAGAGTTGGACGGAGCATTCCGCCACTAAACTCTCGTGATGTCCGAGGACATTCAGAAGAATTCTATCCCGAAGGAGATTCTAAACATGCATTTGACCAAGCATTGCCCCCCTCTCCGACATTCAGTTCGGAAAGCAGTACCGCGGAGGGTAACTCTCACAACTCGAACAAATGAATACAGTAGTGTTGTATTGCAAGGGTGGATTGGGCTATCCGTTTACTCATGGAACAGGCGCATGTTGCTCGTCAGCTGTAGGTGAACCCACCACAGGGAATGCTCCCGCATAGCCCGATTTTGATACTTTCCTGTGCTAATCTAGCACAGCTACTTTGTCCCTGCTTTCGCCGGTTGTAGCACATACGGAATCGCTCATTGATCTCACACTACGAGGACGTTCATATGCTGCTATATCTTACAGCAACCACTTTAGCGACTACTGACCTTGAGGTGGATACTGTTGCTGTTGATAGTTTTGTGGAGCTCCATATCCCATGCCCGGTTGAGGTGGCATTCCAGGTGGGCGAGGTGGCATACCAGGAGGCATTCCCGGTGGAGCACCACCTTGTGGTTGTTGTTGTCCCATGTTATGTTGAGGTGCTGATGCTGCTGCCACACCTGTCGGCTGCATAGCATTCGCTGAAGGCCCACCGACACCAGATACAGGACCAGCTAGACCACGGGGCGCCCCACTGGGTGCTGCCGATAGACCTCGTCCCGCTGAGCGAGCGACACCCGGTCCACCAGCTTGCTGTCCAGTAGGTTTGGATTCTGAAGGTGGAGGTGCCTGGATCTGTATGGAAACCACGTTTTCACCTCTAAGTAACACTAGCCCCAAGAACCGCTTCTCTTGACGCTCCTCGGCTGCACAAAATAAATAAGCAAAAACCATGGGTAAACGTCCAATCTTTCTTTCTCTCTTCGAGAATTACTCATCGTGCTAATCGCACCCAACATACTTGTACCCGACGATGTTTTTGTTTTCAGAGTTCTCCACTCTTCACAATCTGCTAGAACTAAGTTCATGTGTGTATCAAAGGCTAACAGCTGTCCTACCAAGACTCGCCTGCGGAGTTCAGGAGACAATTTGTTACAAAACGGCACCCCGAAACTATCATATAAGAACCTATATAACATACGTATCCTGAACTGTCACCCGTAGGGTGTAGTTCACGAATTGGAGCATTTTGGAGGGCTTATTCTGCAATCCACAGGCATTCCACACGGATGAACAGATGCGAAATCAAAAGACAAGAGGCTCAAAATTTCCTTCATGAAGGTGCATGCACGTACCATCGCCTGCAAAAGAGAGAAAAACAGCATTAGATATACCGGGTACATAGAGTCAAGAGGACTTAGAAAAGGCCTCCAAAGACGCATACAGCGCCGTTTCTTAAGCAAACAAACATATTTCCCAGATACTATAGAGCATAACCCTGGGTGTACACTTTGCCCATTGTGCATAGAATAGCCTCAATGGACACAATACTGCTACTTTAGCAGGGGAACACCCTCCCCTATAGATCTCCCTGGAAAATAATTACAAAAGAGGTCACGATCTTCACGTACCATTTTGATTGCTTCTGTGGTCGCGTCGACTATCCACCGATCCAACTATCTCTGTTGCAGCCTTTCCACTCGAAAGAGGACTATAGTGGACATGCAACAACACCGCCAGGGGACGAGATAGACACCAAGATCGGCACGATAAACAAAGTGAACGAAATGATTGTAGGCATCAGAAAAGATTGTTTGGTTCGTGGCTGACACACAGCCATTAAAAAGGCCGTATACGAGCCTTTCTCCCTCGGATTTGAACCATGAGATGTCTCTCTGGTGGTAGCTGTACCGTCCACCGGGGTAGAGACACCCTATAAAGCGTATTGAGAGAGAAAAGACCATGGAGGAGGTATTCGCGTCACTTCAACAAAAGGCCCAGCAAGGTGCTGTAGGCGCTAAAGGCGCCTTATCTGTGTTACAGGCAGCTTCAGAGACCATTGTCCAACAGTCAGAAGCTAGCGGCGACCATGCGGAAGCTCAATCTCGGCCGTCGGCCTATTTTGCGGTCGTATTGGCGTCATTACGAGCTGCTTCCTCCCAGCAAAACATTGAAAATATTCAGAATGTAAGGTGAATAAGCGTCATTTCGCCTCTTTCTCTCGTGTGATAAGTTGATTACGGGTTGGTTTTCTTTGGCCAGGTATTCCAAGCATTGGACTCGCTGTTACCGTCAGTTCCCGGGGAACTAATACGACGCAAGTGGCCCGATGAGTTACGGGAATTGTTTCGATCGGCTTTGGACACTACAGAGATCAGACGCCATGAGAAAGCTTTAAAGCACCTTATTTCGTCCATGGGAAATAGCATGCGTTGCTTGGAACCGTACCCGACGGGAGAATGGGAAAATGTCAAAAATGCAACAGCAATCATGGAACTTTTGGAAGGATGTTTCCACAGTTCCCATAAAGTGCGGAAGAGTTCCAATGCAGCTGTGACGAAACTAGTAAAGCGGCATAGGACGAATAAGGAAAGTCCTCTTTTTGATAAAATCACTGAGTTTATTTCCGATAAAATGGACAATGGAGGAACGCAAAAGGCGATGATGGCACTTGTACTGGGGCAAACAGTTCTCCCGTTTTTCCCGGAGAGCAAACTCAGAATTGCATTGGAACGCATATTGAATTCATGCTTGAACGAAGGTAATGCATCGCTAACGATTGCTTGCTTGAGAACATTGCAGCTAGTTTTGGAGTCCCCACATTCTTGCTTGTCGGTAAAATTGCTGCGGAATCTCGTCGAAGCGTTGTTGAAGATCTCCAGGAACCCTGATGATCACTTAGCATGTACTGGCCATGCAAGTGCCCTTGCGTCTGCGTTCGTGCGACTTGTCAGCGCGGAAAGTGGTACTCAGAGTGGAGAAGACAGTGATTCCGATGTGTTCTCGACTGCTTCTGGAGCTGCGATCCTACAGAGATTCGGCAAGTCTTCTCACGATGAGACTGACGGAAAAGGGGACAACCGGATACCTCGACATCTCTTAGGGCATTCATGGTCTGAGCAGACTGTTCAAGTCTCTGGCGCCTTGCTTCCTCGCGTTCTTGAAAACCTAGTGGGTAACCTGTCGTCACAACGGGTTAGTGTGCACTCAGCTACAGTGAATGCCTTGACATCCGTGCTGCTTACTGGAATCAACGTCCCCATAATTCGTCAGTATTTGCGTATTGCGGATAAACAAATGGATGCACGGAACACATGCCTCGGAAGGTGTGTGGAAAACTTAAAGAAAATATTCTCTCACCATCTTCAGTCTTCCTGGCCGGTGTCACTTCCGCTTTTTGGAGTTTTGGCTTATCATCTTGGAGCCGTTGCGTATCCTTCGATGACCGACATTATTGACCGGATAGTGTTGCTTCGGTCGTCTCTGGTTGATGCGGCGGATGAAGCTGAAGAAGCCAATGCTACGAAACGTAAGAATTCACACGGCCGAAAGAAGAGAGGCCGGGAAGACAATGACGACGATAGTGATGAGGACGATGAAGGTGATGGACGTAATGCGTTGAAAGGAGATGAAGCAAAGAGGGGAACTGTAAAGATGATCCAAAATATATGTCTCCGTATTCTCTCGAGGTTTCTCCGGGGTGTGGGTGTCGAGAAGTTCTTGAGGGTTGTCCCACTGATATCTGATGATGAGATGAAAAATATCCGTGGAGCAGAAGTTTATGCAACCGACCGAGAGCTGATTAAAGGAAAGACAGCCACTCT
Organism: Halocafeteria seosinensis; assembly: GCA_001687465.1. NCBI lineage: Eukaryota > Bigyra > Bicosoecida > Halocafeteria > Halocafeteria seosinensis. The sequence continues at coordinate 57,095 of LVLI01000593.1, forward strand.
GAATTCGTCTCGCGCTGGAGTCGGAAGTACCTCTCTGCGTACATCGTCCGTCGTGGGTTCTGCACCAGGAGTAAGCGATGATAGACTGTTTCTTCTGCGTTTATTGAAGAGTGAAATTAAGTACACGGCGAATGTCAAGCTCCAATACTTTGTGACGAACATTGTTGAGGCGGCCAGACAGTGCGAAAATGCGGCTGTAAAGGCTGAACAAGCGAATTTGTTTGGAAACGCTAAGGCGTTTCGTTCCAGAGCTGTGCAACTATGGGAATTGTTTCCTTCGTTTTGTATCTCTGCAGCTGATATAGAGACTGCCTTCAATGATAAATTGGGCGCACTACTTACTTCTGCCATGGCGGACACCCGACACCCTCAACTGGCCAGAGTAATAGCGGCCGGCCTGGAGATCCTGGTCCGGTACACCCGGACCAACGCTGGCAAGGGCATGTACCACCATCCTTCATCGAATACTTTTCGCAGCGGGGATTTAGACGATGCAACCTCAGTTGGAGGGGGTGATACAACTGTCAGCGGGATTTCTGCGGCCAAATCTGGTGCCCAAACGCTCTTACGTGGTGGTGGAGTTTCCGTTTTCGGCGGAAACGACATTAGACACCCGGGTGAAGAAAGTGATGAGGAGGATGACATGGCAGCCGTATTCTCAGGGAGAAAGAGCCAACAAAATGTCTTTGAGGACGACGCCGTCACGGCGGCTTCCCATGGTACAAGCAATAAGGACCAATCCATGAGTCTGAATGTAGCTTCGGATCGTCACCCAGTTGTTACGGCTGTTATGGGTGTCGGAGGTAAAATCCCGGTAACGTCAAGAAATCAAGCAGAGCGGAACTTGGAGGCAATATCAAAATTCAGTGGCACTTATTTGCCTATTTTATTTAACCAATACCAGAAAACTATTGAGAGCGATGAATTTACGAGTGACCAAGCCGTAGCAGAGTCTATTAGGCTGAAGAAGCAGTCATCGCAGCGTCTGCTGCAATGCATCTCTGCCTTCCTCTCTATATCTTCAAACCAGCTGGTAGGGGATATGTTCGGTCGAATGCAAAAGATCTTAAATGAGACTCTCAATGGTGTCTCATCAGCCGCGCAAAAAGCGACACAGCAAGCTGTCAACAATGAAGGCGTCGATCCGACAGCCACTAAGAAACTTAAAAAAATTATCTCTGCAAACAGTGCGGTGTTAGAGAGCACACGGAAACTCTCGGCGCTTTTTAATTTGGCCATGTGCCTCATTCCTTACGCCGCATCGGATAACTGTGTTGAGCTGTTCAATTCCATTAAGCGCACAATCTTGGACGATACTGTGGGAAGCATTCAAAAACGAGGCTATCAGCTACTACTGACACTGCTGACACACTGCAGATATTTTTCGGTTAATGGAGAATACAGGTCCAATATCATCAGTATTCTGCGTAAGTCCTTACTTAAAGTATCGGCCTCCGCCAAACGAGTGCGCCTACAGTGCCTCCGGGCGGTAATTTCGGCGCTTGATCCGACGACTGAAGAAAAATACCAAGAAATCATAATAGAACTTCTAGGAGAGGTAATGTTGTGTTTGAAGGAGTCAAACAGGAGAGCTCGCTCCGCTGCTTTCGACTTGTTCTTGACAATGGCATACAAATTTTCCGAAACGAATGACCAAGGCACCGACGAAAATCACATAGACAACAAGTACATACTACAGTTCGTGAAGTACACTGCAACTGGCTTAACTGGAAGCACTATCCAGATGAAAGCTGCTACGATTATCGCGTTGTGTCGGCTACTTTACGAATTTCGTGAAGTACCGGAAGTGCAAGATGTACTGACTGGCTTGACTAAATCCGTCGCAATTTCAATGAAAGCTAATGTTCGAGAGATAAGTAAAGCTGTCGTATCTTATATGCGTGTTTTAGTTGCCGTCTTCCCGCCAGCACTGTTGGAGGAGTGCTTGCCTGATATAATCACATCTCTGTTTGTTTGGAGTGGCGATCATAAAAGGAAACTTCGCGGGAAAATCCGCGTCGTGGTTGAACGAATGGTCCGTCGCTTTGGGTTAGAAAGGATAGAAAGCTTGATGCCAGAAGCGGATGTCAATCTACTCCGTTATATTCGGCGTAGTAAAGCTAGAAAGCAACGAAAGAGAGAAGCTGCAAGGAATCCGGAGGCTAGCAATGGGACTTACGTCAGTGGAGCCACGAATAGAGAGAATTCCTCCACACTGGAAGGGTTTGATGAACTGATGGACTCAGATGAAGAGGAAGCTGACTTGATGACCCAGGCTACAGGAATGAGTGGGTTTTCGAAGTCTCGAACAGCCGCAAGTAAGAGCTCTAAAGGAAGTAAGAGAGGATCTCGCAATAGCGACCAAGCACCGGCGTCATGGCTTAAAGCCGATGTCGACTCAGCTGGTCAAAGTGATCCTATGAATTTGTTGGAACCATCAGCCGTGAAATCTGTTGTGGGAACTGATCCTAATGTCCTTGCTGCACTTAGACGGAAAAGAGAATCTGCCATGCTCGAAGGGGGATCAAACGGGGTCAATGTAGATAACAAGGGTCGGATTATAGTAGATATGGACTTTTCTGGGGACGAGGAATCGGAATCTGATACCGATAATGAAAAGAAATCCGATAGTACGGCTTCCAAGAAAAGTCGGAAGACTGAGGGCGGCGAAACACCTAATGTTGAATTTAGTGGAGAAGGGTGGGGTCTAACTACGAAGAACAAATTGCAAATGAAGAAGCGTCAGCAAGACGAGAAGGGAAATGCGAAGTTTAGTGGTAAAGCGTATCAGAGTAAACGGGGTAAAGGAGACCAGCGTAAACGAGGACAAAAGTATGAGCCATTTGCATATGTGCCTCTGGATCCAAAGCAGTTGTCTGCTAAAGGAAACAAACGATCTGTTGGGAGGTTTAGTGCTGTGGTAAACTCAAACAAGGGAGCAGGCAAGCCCTCTAAGAAACGTCAACGCCGTTAGCTTTCGCAATCAGCAGGAACCTCTTGCTTTATGATACGAGCGTGGTTCGAATTGTCTCACGGCTATATGCTGATGTACCTGCCACTCTCAGTCCCGAAAATGGGGACCAGTGGTAGCATCTTACTTGGGGAACAAACGCGACACCCCGGTTATGGAAGGCACATTGAGTGGGTGGAAAATTCGTATTGCATGCATGCATCCGCGATGGGCGCACATTAGAATGTCGAAGCACTGCACCGTGTCCCCCCAGTCACAGTTGCCTGGATCGACGGACGAGTTATGAGTAGTTAGAAATGGTTTGAACAATGACATGGTTGTTGTCTAATACACAAGTGGACGGTACTCTGTACTTGCTTTGGCTACGATGTGTCTTTCAATACGAGGTAGAGCCCAATCCGTAAATTTATTGTCTTTTGATTCACTTTTTAAGACGGTAACCGTTCCGGCACCTGGGATCAAGCGTAGCGACACTAGACGGCGTTTATAATACTCCCGTGGTGTGCGATTGTATAGGATTGAATGCTATGGCATGGTAGTGTATCCTTACTAGTAGCTAGTAGAAACAGCATGCAACGCTTTCAACCATGTAGATACCTTAATTTCTCACTACTTTCGGAAGGCTTGATCCTTGCTGTAGAGCGTAAATTTGTCATGCACCAGGAACCGATTGTCGTCGTGCATTGCAAAGCTCAAATGCGTCTTGTTCGCGGTGATTCCACCGATTCCAAAGTCATGGGTTCTGAAGACAATCCAAGACGGCACCGGGTAAGAATTCGCCGTTACATTTGCCCAGGGCATTTGGTACGTGTTGCCTGGAGGCATTGCAAAACCAAGGTTCCTTAGGATCTTTGGGTAATGTTCCCAAAACACTATTTGTGCACTTACCAGCATTGCCAATGACGACATGAACCGTGCCGTGGCCCGCTGGAGCTTCCGATCCATGCGCCATAGGTGCTGTGCGCTCATACTGATGTACATGTCCCCACAAAGCCAAATCCACGTGGTAAATCCGCATGAGAGGGTCGTACACTGTCCTAAAATGGTAGTCCATAGGTAGGCCTGTGCATCACGGATACATACGATTAAAACGTTGGATGTGTGAAGCATGGTAGCAGGGGACGTACTGAATGAGTGATTTGAGCTGGTATACATTGGTCGATGACCCATGAACACAAGCCATGGTTGTTTTGTCCGGTTCACCGATGCTAGATCATTCTGCAATGCATGTAGCATCAATTGAGATGAAAAACGCGGAGCAGGTTCCGAATGATGTTAGTACTTACCACTATCCACTTGTATTGAGAGGAGCCAGGCATAAAGTCAGTTTCGGTGGACATCACAAGATAATGAATTGGACCCCAGTCGAAAGAGTAGTAAAGACTTCTAACCGTTGAGTTACCTGGGCCTGGCATGTGGAACCGCTGGAAGTACGGAACACCACACTGCATTGTACGAGGAAATTAACACGATATCAATGAGGCTGGACACTAGGATCGCATACATACCTCTCCACCGCTATCGCGTCCATAGGAACTCCATGACGGTCTAAACGGTTGGGTTGGCCAGTCATATTCGTGGTTACCTATGCCAACCATATAAGGGATTCGAGCAGCGATTGTTCCGATTTGTCTGCTCATAAAGTATTCCCAGAATACAGCGTATCCTACCGCATAGGAGATGTCTCCGATATGAATGATGTTAAGAGGGTTTTTCAAGTCCGCCGTACTCTTAAGCAAGAACTCTTTCGAAATGCCCGCCGGGGCAAAGTTACTCCAGTTCAGATGGTGACCAGGTACCACGGTAGTCAGAGGTAGTGTAACCCCTGAGTCCCCGAAGACAGTACTCTGCACAGTCTTATCGGTACCTACCTCAGGAGCGGTAATGAATGCCTCCACCGCTCCCCAATCGCTGTTGGCATGGCCGTTTGATACTTGATAGTAGTACCTAGCTGATTCCGTCAAACCCGTAAGAAGCACCTGCAGGCATTTGCAAAATCAGTTTAACACAAAATCAGTAGGGATGTTGAAAATGATTTCCTTACGTCATTCTGAATACCAGGATCAATATAATTGGCTGGGTCCGTTGCAGGAGAAGTATAATTTGCTGGACCAATGCCCGAAGCGTTGCACATATCGTTGATGGTATAGGTGCCAGTAGTCCCTGAGAAAACGGAAGCATCCAGCATGTCAGGAGAAGTCCCCACACGAACCTGGAATAGCAGATATTTGTCCATGAATTGAAGCAGAAATAGATATTTCCTGAACAGAAAAAAAAAGAAAAAAACTCTCTGACATACCTTTGGAGTACCGCCCGATTTGGCAGATGTCCACATAACGCGCATTTCTTTAGGGCTGTTGCCGATGGCAAGTCTCAGTTGCTGTGGGGCATCCTCGTCCTCGAAGCGGACAGTGTTGCTCACTGCGAGCACATTCCCAGCTTGAATCCTCCAGACGGACAAAAAGTCCGCGTCATCCTTCTCACATCCTTCTGGCGGCTCGTCCGAGGAACAAATGACTTTTCGCAATTTTTGGTTGGTAACGCCGTATTCCGTGGGATCCGCGCGTTGAAGAATTTTGTACACGAAAGGCTGCCTAAAGTTGTACGCTTCGACCCGCGCGTGTCCACGGGTGGTTTCAATGGGGATAACCCCGAACGGATACAAAGCATCGAGGGTGTAGTAAAATCCAATGAAATGGCCCCTTTGGGCTCCATCCCAGGATAATGTCACCTGGGCTGTCCAATTGGAAGGCTTCCTGCGGTTGGGAATGACCGCCGGAGACGCCTTCAATGTGGGCCCGTCGCCTCCGCGAAGGCCATATGCAAGTGTTGATGTGCTTCCGACGAGAGAAAGCAGCGAAAATAGAGTAAAATAAGGGAAAATGTCCCTGAAGAACACCATGCTCACAGGGGTATTTTCAGCACCAATACACGCCTTTTGATCCCCTCAAGCACTCGCCAACAGCACCTCTGTTCACTCCACTATCTCCACAGGTGATCAACAACTACAATTGACTCCAATACAAGGTGCATGAAGCGGACGGAAATGACGTGATATGTGCGTTGAAGTTGAAGTTAGGGACACGTTGGCACACCTGCAGGCTGCAGCCTGCAGTGGAGAGTGCGGGAAGTCGAGAAGCCAAACCAAGAGCAGTAGCGGGAGCAACGGTTGCCAGAAGAACACGGCTGCATACGGTTTAACTGAACGAAGACAGCCGCATACGTGGAGTGTTGGGTTAATGCGAAATGAATGCGTCATATTGAATTTCCTTTAGTCTCAGTAACTGGGTTACGCTAACATACATAGTTCATGCCAATGGATAACAAAGCCAAAACAAATCGTAAAGCAGAAACATCCTCAACATTCACTTAGTGGTTGTGGCGAAACTCTTGGTCCTTTGCGTACAAGGTAAAGCTATCATGCACCAAAAAGCGGTTATCGTCATGCATCGCAAAACTAAGTTCCTGTTTGGAAGCACGTATACCTCCCACTCCGTAATCTAGTGAACGGAAAACAACCCAATCCGGCTCTGGATAATAGTTTATGGTTGAACCCGCCCAAGGGGTTTGATATGTATTTCCTGAAATGTGCAGCGAATGATCGGAAGTTTTATCCCGTAAGCATTATAGCAATAGTGTACAAGTCGAATATACTCACCTGCGTTGCCGATGATGACATGCACCGTTCCATGACCTGGAGGTGCTTCAGTGGCGTTCCTTGAAATTGGAGCGGTGCGCTCGTACTGGTGGACGTGTCCCCATAGTGCCAGATCTACATGATACTTCCTGAACAGCGGTTCGTAGGTCTCTTTCAGATGCTCCGGAATAAGACCTGTGACAAGCAAACCCAACATCTTGTTGCCCAGCTTTTTCTCTTGCAAACGACCGCCGGTAAAATACATACTGAATGTCGTGCTGCATGTGTACATGGGCCGATGACCCATGAAAATAATCCAAGGCTGTTCATCCCTGTCGATGCTTTCCAAGTCATTCTGCGAGGACGGGAGAACTACGTTGACACGCGTGATTCCTCGCACCGAAGCACATAGGAAGCACATACCACCGTCCATTCGTATTGAGCAGATCCCTCTACGAAATCAGTTTCTGTTGATATCACCACATAGTGTATAGGTCCCCAGTCGAATGAGTAGTATAAATTCTTGTCTTGGCTCCCCGACGGGGTCGGCATGCTAAAGCGTTTGAAATATGGGACCCCACACTGTCGAGCCAGAACGGTTCAGATAATTTTTAAAAGTGTCAAAAAAGGGAGAGTATATGTTTGCCAGCTTACCTCGCCACCACTGTCTGTCCCATAATCATTCCAAGAGGGCTTGAAAGGCTGCCCGGGCCAATCGTATTCGTGGTTCTGTGTCATTTTGCACAAGAAATGTGCACACCTATTTCAAACAAGAGGAAAGCGAAGGGCTAACTTACACCGATCCCAACCATATAGGGTACCCTCGAAGCTACCGACGCTATCTGGCTCATGAAATACTCCCAGAAGACCTGCGGAGAACAGCATCTGATGGAAAAGCGGAAACAAGTAACTTGAGTGCGCAAACTCTTACTGCATATCCTCTTGCGTATGACAAATCGCCGATATGCACGATATTTAGGGGCTCCGTCAAGTCGGCGGTGCTCTTTGCCTGTGAATTGTTGCAATGTTGCACTTTTTGCTCTTAAGGGCGTCTCTTAACGGATAGGGTTCATACTTACCAGGAACTCCATGGACTCGTTTGCGGGAACTGTATTTCAAAGCACCCGTCATTTTATGTAGTTCAGATTTTAGGGTATATGATAGGCAGGACACTTACCGAAGTTACTAAAGTTTAATTCCTTGCCTGGAATTGTAGTAGTGAAAGGCATATAGACTCCGATGTCTCCAAAGACAATCGAGGAGACGCTATCATCGGTTCCTTTGTGTGGGGCCGTAAAGAAATATTCCACCGATGAATTCCAAGGACCGGAGCTTTTGCCATTTGTTATCTGGTAATAATACTTTGTCGCTGGTTCCAGCCCGCTCAATAAAACCTGCAGCAAACCACATTAGCGTGATGCGTACATTTTGTATCATACCACACTACATACTTCGCTTATTATTCCTGGGGAAATGAAATTCGTTTCATCGGTTGCTGGAGAATCACACATGTCCGAGATGCTGTATGTTGAGACACTTCCGGAGAAGAATGAGTTTAGCTGGTTAGGACTTTTACCAATCCGAACCTGAACCACGATAAAGCATTTTGTTGTTGTGAGCATACTAGTCTTACGCAATCATCCACTCAAAACAAACAAACTTACCCAAGGTGTGGAAGAACTCAATGAGTTCCACATCACGGTGATTTCGCTCGCGTTCGCTCCCTGAGCGATGTGCAAATGTTGCGGCGCACTCGGGTCCTTGAATTGCACCGGATTACTCCATGCCAACACGGTATTGCTCTGTAAGGCGCTGGTATAGCGTTTACTGCTAGTTTCATCACATTGAGGAGAATGGTGGCAAGGGTTCAATTTCGCTTCCGAGGACAGTCGGATCAGAGCATAAGCGAATGGTTGGCGGAAGTTGATGACATCAACCTCACGCGTGCCAGAAGCCTCAGACACGAAGAAAATAGCGTAAGGATAGCTAGTTTGATTCGTAGTCCAATATAACCCGACAAGATCTCCGGCTTGTGCTCCTTGCCATTCCACTGTGACCGTTGGTTTCCACGTGCTCGGCTTCCCCACGTTATCGATGACGCTCGGAGAAGCTGTTAGACTCGGAGTAGACCCCTGTGGACGGCGTATAAAGGCTGAATAAGCCGATTCAGTCCAAATAGAACCAATTGCCAGGACCGCCAGAGCCACTTGGCGGCCGAAATGAGTCATTTCCACGGCTCCTTCTTCCAAATCTTTGACTTGCACAAGTGCACAATCCCTTGTACCAGCCTGTCAACAACGCCTAAGCGCCAAAATGGAGTGAAAAGAGACCGAAATAGATGCCAATGCGGAGGGAGCACTTAACTTCAACTTCGCAACAGATCTTCAACTTGTGTCAGGAAGTTGACTTATGATGACTTGTGATGACGGACCGACTCCGATATTGGAATTGGCGCTGTTCAGCCGTTCATTGTTGCCAACACTTTTCAAATGCGAGTAATGACGGAATTGCCAACAGTACGCATGCTCGTTATGGGAGAACAGGTAACTGCGGGATCGCGATGCTTGGAAATATCATACCGGTATGGTGGCAGTATGTGAATTTTACTTTGCTCGTGAGTAACACAAGAGGAGTCTGAATAATTCGCTCCAAGCGAGGATTTCTACCGGAACCTCGTGGTTCCTTGACTGGTGGTGCCTTTGCTAGCAGAAAGTGTCAGCAAACGTCTACAACAGGGAAACGCACTAAAATGAACAGTAAGACGTTCAAGGATGAGTCTTGCGGAATTTCTGATTCGAAGCATACAGTGTGAAACTATCATGCACCAGGAAGCGGTTATCATCGTGAGTAGCGAACTCGAACTTCTCCTTGTTGGCCCGAATGGCACCGACGCCATAGTCATGGGTCCGGAATACAATCCATGAGGGTACAGGATAATGATGGGTGGTAGATCCACGCCAAGGTATCTGATATGTGTTCCCTGCATCCACCCAAAGACTCAATCCAACCTATAGGGTAAATCGTATGAACTGAGTCCGATCAACAACATACCTGCGTTTCCAATGACCACATGCACCGTGCCTTGTCCCGGTCCGACTTCAGTTCCATTGAAGGAAATAGGAGCAGTACGTTCATACATGTGAACATGTCCCCACAAGGCTACATCGACGTGATATTGCTGGAATATAGGTTCGTACGTCTTCTGAAGATAGTATTCATTGCCTGCAACGGAAGGTGCACGGTCGGTAAATCACAGCTACTTCCCGCTGCCTCGCCTACAACTTACTCCAGGTGTCAGAGCTGGTGTACATTGGCCGGTGTCCCATGAAAACGATCCACGGTTGCTCATCCCTATCTACGTTCTTGATGTCATTCTGTACGTCAGCTAGAATGATTCTAAATCTAGAAGAACCGACATTGTTGAGATCTGTCACACGTACCTTTATCCATTCGTACTGAGGAGAACCTTCCAGGAAATCTGTTTCAGTTGAGATGACAACATAGTGGATAGGGCCCCAATCGAACGAATAATACAAGTTCCGAAATGACTCATTCCCGGGCCCAGGCATGTGAAATCGGTGAAAGTACGGTATACCGCACTGCAAACACAGCTCCCCTTTGCAATCTACACTTTCTAGGGGGTAATAATTCAGACGCAGTTTACTTACTTCTCCACCGCTGTCTTTCCCGTATTTAGACCACGATGGTTTAAACGGTTGGGTCGGCCAATCATATTCGTGATTGCCGATTCCAACCATGTAAGGGACCTTAGAGGAGAACGGCGCAATTTGGTTCATAAAGTACTCCCAAATCACTGCAAACCCTCGAGCGTAGCTTATATCGCCAATGTGAACAATATTCAAAGGCCCATCAATGCCAGAGACGCTCTTGTTCTGTAATGCGGTGAAATAACATGGTGAGGATGAAGAAAGCCAGACCATCCTTCTCAAGACAACATACTAGGAATTGAGTGGAGCGTCCGGCGGGAGCGTAATTGCTATGGTTGGTGCCATGGCCTTTGAGCGTGGTGGTAAGCGGCATGTGTACTCCCATATCACCGAAGACGATGCTCTCTACCGTATCACTAGTTCCTTTCTCAGGCCCCGTGTAGAATACATTCACGGCAGACCATGCAGTAGCGCCGTTTTTGACCTGGTAGAAGTACTTAGTGCTATGGTTGAGCCCTTGAACAAGAACCTGTCAAAACACATCACACGCTGTGGAGCTTAAATATTGAGCCCAAACGAATATTGACCTCGCGCACTTACATCATGAAAGACGCCTGGCGCCATGAAGTTTTCTGGGTCCGTGGCCGGTTCACCACACATGTCATCCTTTGTGTACGTATAAGTGGTCCCTTCGAATACCTGTCCATCATTTAACTGAGGATTGCTCCCTATCCGAACCTGTCAGATTCGTACAGAGTAACTAAGAGGATCGAACGTAGTGAGGTTTCATATCACTCGTCAAACGTGCGCTTACCTCAGGATTTCCTTCCAGCGTGAGGGAGGTCCACATCACGCGAATGTCCTGAGCGGACTCTCCTTGAGCAATTCTCAGATGTTGAGGGCCATCCAAATTCTTGAATTGAACGGTGTTGCTGACGGCGAGAACTTGGCTATCGTGCACTTGCAGGACTCTGTTGAGATCTGGTTCACCCTGACAGTTTCCAACCTTCATCTGGCGACACAATTCCTCCTGCGTCCCATACACTTCAGGGTTCGGCCGGAGAAGTTTGTACACGAAAGGTTGTCTAAAATTGAGCGCATCAACCTCCCTTTGACCGGAGCTCTCTTGCACAGGAAACTGTGCATAGGGGTACGCGGCATCGGTGCTCGCATAGAGTCCAACCACGTCGGTCGAGGGGTCCGCTCCACTCCACGATACAGTCACTTTCGGCTGCCAATCAGCCGTCGCGTGGGATCCTACGTTGTTGATAGTCTCTGGTGAGGCTGAAATCGTGTATGAATCGTACACATGTGTAGGATGTAAATTACCACGTAATACCGCATTGATCCCATGGATCTTGTCTCCTTGGACGGCAGCTATGACTGCCGTAAACACACCAATACATCCCGCCAAATTGCGGATCATTGTCGCACTATCTTCATGAACTTGAAATGGCACTAATGTATCAATCAAACCACCCCTGGGAACGCATCTGAGCAAGATTCTGTACAGCTTCAACTAAGGGCGTGTCGTTGACACCGTGTCAATGACAGGGTGTCGAAACCAAGCTTCGCCGAGATCCTGTCGGTACTACTCGGTAGGCTGATAGTAGCTTCAGTGTGCCTTCGCAGCTTCAATACCCACAGAGCTTCAGAGCAAATGAATTGGAGCTTTAATGCCAACAACCGCAGTCTCCAAATGATTCGAGTTACTAATCGAGTACGAGTACTACGTGCACACTGTATTGTACACTGTGAAGTGAATATGCATTGGCACGTCGTAGTTTCCCTCGTTGTGCAACGCACCAGTTGTGGAGGGACGCTCACCTACGCAATGATAGAGTACCAGTTGTAGAGGGACGCTCACCTACGCAATAAATGTCCCGAGACTCGACAAGGAAGAATCGTGGAGTTATACATCATGATTCATGTACGGCAGACATTGCCGCCGGGCAAAGCATTTGCGCCTATCTGACAGGTTTACGCAAGAAATACTGGTCGACATCCGAATCAAGCTTCTCATCCCAATTGTAAAGGATCAAGCGATACTCAATGCCGACGGAAAGAGAAATTCCTACGATGCGCGCACGCTCTCCATAGTAAGCTTAACTTAAGCAGTAGTGTGTATAAAGCTGCTTAAGCGACTTGTCCGCAATAATCAGAAAAGGCTCATGGAAGTTTTCCACTGTGGTGGTCCTTCATTGCCATGAAGTTCATGGCCCTTTTCCTGTTGTGGCTGATTCCCGTTAATTTCCTCATGTCTCCGCTGTGGAGCTGTTCCGTCGTTTATGGTATCTCATGGACGTCTTCGTGGTTTATGGCTTCGTCGTCAGTGGGGCTGCAAGGAGGAGTTAAGTTGTCCAGAATTCTCTCAGTCTACTTCCATTTTCCTTCTCAAGGTCGTGTTGTAAGGCTGCTTAGTTTTCAATTATTATTATGTATACCTTTAATACCGTCACTCGAGAACCGTCTTGTATGAAACTAAAAATTGGAGGACATCAATTAAGATATTGGCGAATTTGTGGCCCGAATCCCTTAATCTTTGGAGAATTCCTTTCGTCGATTTTCACACTCAGCACGTACTCATTTTGTCTAATCATTGCATACAATGGCGAAGAATAGAAATAAGCACAGTATTTCCAAGAGCCTGCTGCCTCGATTTGACATGGAGCCAAGCACCAATGAATGGAACGGAAAAAGGAATTTACGGGACGAGAATCCGGGAGAATTTCCAGACTCCGCACAAAAGGCAATGAAGCGTATGGAGTCCATTGTCGATGTAAGTATTCTATGTATCTTGAGCTATCTTAGCAGTTGTGCATCAACGGCGTTGCCCACCTTGGCATTCCGGACTGCAGGAATGCATCCAGGAATCGGAAGGAAGAATTCGTCAGTGGAAGAAGAATTTGTCGAAGCAGAGTGAATATAAACGCTATACAGAAAGTATAGATGAGTTCAAAGTATGAATGGTATCAATCGTGTATACTGCATGTGCAAAGTGACGAAGCAAGCCCTAAAAGTGGTGCAGAAAAAGCGCGATGAAGCGATGGAACATTGCCCAATTCCTCCTGAGCAGATGGTCGAAGTAAGTATTTCTACAGGGTTAATTACGGTCATAAACGGTGAAATTGATACAGTCAAACACCTTGCAGAGACTTGCCATGTACTATGGCAAAGTTGATACCGCTATTGAGTACGTAACAGAAAGCTGAAGCTTGAGAGCTGCATGCACCTCTCTATGACGTACATCGTACACTATATGCAGGGGGCTACGGGATCGGGTCAAAAGTGTGTTCGATAAAGAAGGTATGTAGCCAGTATATCACTTAGAACACTGCTCCAACTTTCAGCTGCTGTCCCTGATCATGAGCAGCCAAAGAATTGGAAGCCACGTACGAGAAAGTGCTTAATGAGGTCGAACAAGCTGTTGAGCAGACCGGGTAGAAATGACGTCCAGCCGATCACGGCAATAGCCGAGATAATACACTACCTAACGGGAAAGAAAATCCTTCTTCCTGAAATTGTTGCGCTGGACAATCGCTGCCTTCCGCTGCCTTCCCGAATTCATTCCTCCCGCACCACCTAGGCTTAGACTCTCCAGACTGAGAAAATTTTGTTGGCGTTGGTATCCTCCACCATTGTACCCGACACCAGTCAGCTCAATTGACCCTGGCCTAGCATGTGGCGAGTCTCGCGCTGATGGTTGGGAACCTAACTCTACGGCTTGCAACCGCAAAGGCACCCGATCGGCCATGGCTTGGTCAAGTTCGAAAGTACCGTTCGCTTGCGGCTGCTGTTGAGAATTCTGATGCTGCTCAGAGTAGTACAGAGCATCTCCTTGATCTTTTTCATCCTCCGTAATGGGAATACCATCGAGAGTTTCTAGAAGGTCCAATTTCTTTATCACACTCACGCGATAAAGATGCTTTCGAGAAATGGGATTTGATGCCAAACCCAGCTCAGTCATATTCGGAAGTGCAGTGAGTCTATCTATTTCGCTGAAATCCGAAACTCTATTACCTGTTACGATCAGGGTTTGCACATTACGAGCTCTCTCGATGTTTGAGAGCGTCCGTAGGGCATTATCAGCAATTCGAAGTTCGCATAGCTCCGGAGCCCCAGCGAAAGACTCCGGGTCAATCTGACGTATTTTGTTCTTGTCAAGTACAAGCTCCCGTAGCTGAGAGCAACCATTGAGACCGGAAATAGCTGTTATAGAATTCCCTGCCAGTGACAGCACCTTCAACTCCGGAAACGAGCTCAAATAGAGATTATCCATTGAGGTAATATGGTTGTTGTCCAGGTTCAGCACTTCCAATTGGGGAAAGCACACTGTTGCTGGCTCAACAGGAGCAGGGAGCGCAGCACCAGAAGCACTCTTTGACGGCGGTGCACGTTGCGGCGGACTGTTTATTTGACTCCACTCGTTGATACGATCATGCTCCTCAGCTGTGAACTCATCCTGTGTTGCATCAAAGAAACTCTCAATTTTGTTTCCATTCAAATTCAGCATCGAAAGATGCGGTAACAGACGCAAACCCTTGATAGATGCTCCTGTTAGAAGGTTATTATCCAAGTTGAGCATTGCCAGGCAACGAAACTCCGTTGGAGCCAACACATCAATTTCTTTAAGCTGCGAAGACGACAAGTCAATCTCATGATAAGTATCGAATTTCGTAGCATTCAACTTTTCCGCAAGGAAATCCAAATTAACTCGTCCACTGTACTCTTCTTTAGCAGCCTGCGATTCTGCCGCGTCTACTCCCAGTCCATCCAATACTTTCAGGCGCCGGAGGTTGAAAACAGTATATAGACGATAGTTATTGCTCTGCACGATGGGGTTTCCAGCCAGGTCCAATATTATCAGTCGCGGTAGCCCTCGAAGATGCAGGATCTGTAAGTTAATTGTTCCCAGTTGGGCATACACTACTAGCTAATAATTCGGGTAACTTGGGCTTAACGTACCTGCTTTAGCCCGGATACCCGGTTATTCCCTAAGTAGAGTTCCATAAGACTTGTAAGCTGACCAAAAGGCTTTAGATCGCTCAAAGAGTTGTCTTCAAGCGAAATCTGAACCAGGTTCGTTAGTTTCGAAAGCTGTGGAAGAGATTCCTTCAATGCGCTGTCACGCAACTTGTTCTTTCCCATTTCCAGAATCGAGAGGTTAGATAAACTCTCCAGATCTGCACGCGAATGCCCTACACATATGCATGTTAACAGTCAGAACAGGTAAACTCTCTTACCTTCTAACTTCTCCAAGTTGTTGTCTTCAAGACACAAAGACTCCAAGGCTGGTAATTGCCCTACCCCCTTCATGTCCGTCAGTTCATTGCAAGAAGCATCCAGCTTCCGGAGTCTCTTCAGCTTGCTAAGAGGTACGTGCGCTGTTCCAATAGACAACGTATCTTGCTTTGGACGTGCTTGTCTGACTTCGTATGGATCCACGGAGGACACAGGGATGGGGACTAGGCTGTGTAACTGTCTTCGTGAGACCTCCAGGGAGTAGACTTGTAAGCATTGCTCTTCAGGCAGCGCATCAAATGATTCTTCTCTAGGCGTGGTATTCCATACAAGGTCTCCATTTCTATCTGTACTCAGTTTGCGAATCAACTCACCCGTAATATACGTTGACAAGTCCATTGCCTTCCGCCGGCTCTCTGAGGTTACTGGTACTCCATCCAGGCACTTCAACTCCCTGAATGCTCGCATCAGCATTGCCCTATAAGCCGATTGAACTGACGACTCTGCACCTATTCTGGAGGCTTCTCTACGCGATAAGGCTTCACTCATTTCCCTGCTGGTCGCATTCCGCGATGGCGATCCAGGAACGGAAGAATGCAGAATTTTCGCCCGTTCATCATCGCTAAGCTCCTTGAACGTGTCAGGTAGAGCGTCATGCAGCTCGGTTATAGGATTGTGACGTATATCGAATGTATGCACCTGTGGACCGAGCAACAGCACATCCCCCAAATCTTCCCAAGATGAGATCTGGTTATGATTGAGCAGAACGGTAGTGAGGGACCGAGCGGAATCGTCGGCATTATCAGTCTTTGCGTCAGAGTTACGTGCCTTGTTCTTTCGACAAATAGACTCATTTTCGATGGTCTTAATCAAGTTGTGAGAGACGTCCAGTTTTTTTAATTTGTGACATCCCATCAGGGAACCTCTTGGAACTCGTTCAAGACAATTAAAAGCTAGAACTAAAACATTGAGGTTCGGCACACAGGCTGTCAATGGCAGGCGTTCTTGCTTTGTGTGCTCTTTGCGGTTGATCTTATCTGTCCATGGTAAATACAACGACGATATGCCACAGCCAGACAAGTTGAGATATCTCAACCGTTGAAACACTGTGACGTCAAATTCAACAGGGCCAGTAAGCAACTTCTGTAATGGCATTCCAACGCTGCACATCCGCGATGCCTGGTACTCTAAAAGGGTGCACCAAGTGATATCTTCTGGTCTCATTGCCATGGGGCTCTTAGGCATCCACGACAGTAAATCTCCAGAGTTACTAGAATGGATCCTATTGGCGCTTTCGTCGATGTGATTGGTAAACGATGACACGGCACGTACTAGGGGCTTTAAGTCTGCTTCCTCCTGCGGTTGCATGCTGTTAATATTACCAGCTTCTGTGTCGTCTGGGGCTGACTCTAATTTTAGACCTGCATTTTGAAGTCGTCTCAACTCATCGTCTACTGCATCGCTAGTATACCCTTCTCTTCCTTTGGATGCTTTATCTTGGGGGCTCGGTTTCTGGTTTCCCTTAGAGGACCCTTGCCAAACATACTCATACTCTACAATATACTCCGGAAGGGCGAGCACAGGGTCGATGGAAACCCACTGCCGCTGTTTGGAATCGTCTTCCCTCTCCTGGACGACAGTATGCAAGGCTGCTGGTAGCTGTTCTGGCAGCGTATTTTCTTCGTCCGAGTGTACAGACGCACGGGAGTTATTATCATCATCATCATCGTCATCATGGAAATTCGCAAAATCCTTTTGCTCAGCCTCTCCCTCTTCTTCTCCGGCCTGGGGAGCAGTTGCCTTGAGGCGGTCCATGTAGTCGCTAAAGCGAACGGCAGCAGCTTCAGCTGTGTCACAATTTCCTAAAAACACTTTGCAGATAATCAAGGCCCCTTCACACACCGCAGGTTCCGTAAGAGGAACATCAGGCTTTTCATCCTTAACATCATCTGCTGTAGCACTTTGAAGGAGCTGAAGTGTTTGCTTGTCGCCTGGATCAATACCAGCGTTGCGGAGCCACTTATTGACACCCATCTTAAAGCCACCGTGTCTTGCCGCTGATGCAGAGGCCGTATTCCCCGCAACACTGGGCTCCACACTTTTGTTCAGTAAGCTTGAGTTGTTCTGATGGTTACGTTGACTTTTCGTCGGAGAGGAGCTCGTCCGTTTCCACTCGGTATGCTTCTCAAGGAGGGATGAAGATGCTTCAGCTACCCGGGGCAGATCTAACGCAGCAAGGGAATTGGAAAAAGGAACACCCTTCGTCCACACGTTGTTACCGTTGTCATTATTTTGACCCTGCATTGAGCTGTTCAAAGCATTCAACGCTTCCACGTTCTCCGCAGCTCTCTGTTGCTCGTCAAGCTCAGCGATGCTTCTCTGTTTCCCAAAGCGTCGCTGCTTCGGCGCATAAGAAGGGAGAGACTCCTTAGCGTAGTTAACATCCGGTACTAGCGGTGGTGAAGGAACGCTGACAGTCGCATGCGACTTCTTAAATCCTTCTTCAGAGATTTTCTGGATCTCACCTAGCACATCCTCCGGCCGGCGTATCGATGATTTTCCCTCCCATTCAGGCGAGTAAAACAGATACTCCAATGGTCTCCGCATGGAATTACCACTCTTCATGTTACCACTGCTTCCATTCATATTCGAGCTTCGATGAGATTCCGCACTCAGCGCCGGCGACAGCTCCGGAAATTTTTGCAATATTGTATTCATCCTTTGGTCAAATTTAGTACGAAGAAGTCGATTATGGATCCGAGTGACGCGGTGAACTTTCAAGCCTTTGATACCTAGCTTTGCAAAATCACGTTTGTAGAAGCGCGATTTCAGCAAATCGATACAAGAGTTAAACCAGACATCTGAGGGTTTGCCATCCTCAAGCCTGATGTTACCTCCTGTCCCGAGCTCTAGCAACATTCGGGAGGTGTTTTTGGATGCGATATTAATAAGCCGCTCTTGAAGGACCTGATATTGTGCTCTTAACATAGCCGCTTCCATTTGGAATTTACGAATACGTTCCTCCAATCCTCGGACACTCTCCAGATAGTGGTCCCACTCCTGTGTCGTGAGTGAGTGCATTATTGCCTTTTCCTCTACGGACAGCTTCGGCGGCTCGGTCTTCACAGCCATGCTATGAGACCCACTAGGCTCTTTGTTTTCTTCCCGACCCTCATTGTCTTCCTTCGAGTCAGGATCAGCCCCAGCCGCCTGACGATATTGCCTTGAGAAATCCCGATATTTCTTAATAAAGCTTATCTCATTGTACTGCAACTTATTAGCATCTTGCTCCAAGATTCGAATATGTTCCTGAGCATCTTGACACTGATTCATCATGTCGCACCAGTCATCTCTTCGTGGGAAAATAGCGTGCACCTCCACCCTCTCCTCTATATCCCTGCGTACGAGTGCTCGCTTAAGGTACAAATCTGAACATAATTTTTCGAGGGTGCGAACATGTCTTGTCAGAGATTGCCTCGCTCTCTTGATCATATTCGTAGTATTCCTCTTAAGCGTCTTTATTCGCATGTTGTAGTACATGTGTTTTTTCATATACGTAGCTTCAGCGACATTCTTGATGTCAGAAGTTACAGGTACTGTATCGAGAACCTCAACTTGCGGGAGTTGATACAGAACAAATGTTTGATAATTGCACAGCTTGCACACTGGGTTGCAGCCCCAGTGAGGGTCACTTAATGCCAACCATTTCATTGATTCAAGTCGCCGTAGAGAGAGTAATTCCTTGAAATGTCCGATCCTATTGTGGGCTAAATTGAGCTCCTCCAGCTTCTGGTTCGGATCAAGGGCATCCCCGATTTCTTCGATTCGATTTCTCGCTAATGACAATTCCTTTAACTGACTCAAATGTTCTAGCCCCTTGATTTCCCTAATTTTATTATCGTTGATCCACAGCTTTCTTAGCGCTACGAGATTCTCCAAACCGGTAATTTCTGCCAAACCATTTGAATCCAAAACTAAGGTCCGTAGATCCGATAAATGATCCAAATTTTCGATTTTCTTTATGTTGCATTCGACAAGCCACAAATGTTCTAATTTTGAACATCCTAACTGTGGCAGGTTAATTCGCCCAAACGAAGGCGCCTGGATGACCGTTGCTTTCCTCAAGTTCGGAAGTATCGTTAGAGTATCACACCGAAGATGCTGAGTCTGAAAGGCATCTACCTCCTTCAAAGTTTGTGTTTTCTCCTTTAATTGACTTAGCTTCTTAACTCCCACGATATCAGCCAATTCCCAAGTCGATTTGTCGGAGGTGATTCGCTGCTGCTTTCCATGGTCACTCCCAGCGCCCGCCTTTGAGGATGCAGAACCCTCTGCATCATTTCCATCTGCTCCACCACCTGGAGTGTTCGTATCTGACATATTGCCTTCTATAGAGGCATCAGGAGACGGGGAAGTTGAGACTGGAGTTTCCTCCGTAGAGTCTTTCCTCTCATGCTCCTCTTCGTCTTCCATTTGGCACACTTTCCTCCGGCTGCGATTTCCCTGTTTTCCTTTGGCAGCTGAAGAGCCACCGGGTTTCCGAGGGGACTTGCTCTCCATTGTAGTACAGCGAAAACAATAGTTTTACGCAGTTAATTTCAACTTGCGTCCGAAGGAAGCCCTTACTTTCGGAGCCATATATCTCTGTCCATGCACCACTTTTGGAAGCTAAACCAAGATGAGTACAATCATTTGTCTCTTGGTTTTCATATTAGACAAAAATATTTCCCCAGGACCAAGTCTATATGTGTTTAAAAAGGCATCAAAGCCCCTGGCGAACGCCTGTGTAACCCACAAACGGCAAGTGAAACAATTGATTGGCACATTCACAGATGCAATAAAAGATTGTCTCGTTTTGCGAGCTGCGCGTCGCGAGTCGCGACTCGCGCGAGTGGCCGTATATTATGTTGATGGTCTTGGAGTGGCGTGTCGTGACCCGTCTGAGGGACGGAAACGGATACGACTGAGGAAGGATGATATATACGGAGGAAATGGTGCTCTGGTAGACGACAGGTGCATGGGGAACGTCAGGGTATTGTTGCATCTTGTTTTGTGGTTGTGACTGAACTCACTCTCGCTTGCCATCCATCAATAGCCAGAGTAGGTACGGTGATGGACACTTGTCTAAAGTCTTGCGGCCTAGATTCTAGTTAAGATGCATATTCCCTCTAGCTTTCAACCGCTATTTTGTTTTTGTTTTTTGCTGGTGCTTCGATCCGAGTTCCCTGGTCTCTCATCGGCTTGGGATGCACGTTTGAAATGTTCGTGACCGTCGAGGCGACTTCGTCATTCCTTGTGTGGCGAACTGCTCAGCAGCGATTGTGGCCCTGCACTTCCACACAGAGAGACTGGGTTACTTTGTTATTTATGCTTTCTTTTTACTGTTCAGGCGATGTGTAAATGAGTCTTGAACCCGTAAAAACTTTTACTCTTGACCTTGCAAGCATAACAAGCCAATATTGGCTCGGGCCAATGGCCATATAGCTGGCAGCTCGACTTCAACGTGTGGAAGTTCGACGAATGAATTAGACCGTATCTAGCGCGGACATTGAAACTTTCGAATGTACATTCTAAGACTGATTTGTGCTTATCGAGCAAAATAATCAATTGCCAAGATTACGTCGTTTGGGTTAACGGCTGCCCAGCTTGTGAACTTTATCTTCACAAATCCGGTTGAGGTATTTTCTCCCTCTTTTGTCTCTTATTGGTCTCCGTATACTGGAATTGACGCCATATTTGAAGTTTTATGTACAGCATCTAGTTGTTCCTCGCATGCTTGCCTCAGAATAGGTTGAGAGAAGGCGCTTTGGCTCGGCCGCGACCAATTCCAATGGAAGGAGGACTGGCTTCAGGAGGGCGATATTTGGCGTTTCGGGAGCTTTTACGCCATACCCGTCATTCCACAGAGTCACTGGATCAGCTGGCATCCTGCTGTATCCGTGAATTTGCTACCGATGGGTTTGTTGAGTCGGCAGAGAATGCGCCGATTGTGGAAGAGCGTACGCGCGATACCTGTGATGACGAATATGGAGAAAATACGGCATACCCGCGCAACAATACGGATAATGCGGATAGAAACAAGCAGTTTCGCCTGTTATTCATGTGTGCTGTGGGGATGTGGAGCCCTGAGAGTGAACATGTCTTTTTGAGGCATTTCTTCCAGCAACGGAATTCAAATGATGACAAAAAGACCGCTAGTAGTGTTCATAATGTCAACAGGCCTTCGAACAAGACGCTCAAGGATTGTTTCAGGAATCTTCTCTCCATCGGAAAAGGCAAAACAAGTGGCATGCGCGGTATTGCGGTCCTGGTTTTGCTTAAATTGGTGATGGTTCCTTCAGACAGTGATTCAGACATCTACTTGAATGCCCAGCGACAGGAGAAGATACGACGACTTTTACTAGGGGAAAGCAAAGCATGCAATCTTCTTCGGCTATTAATGGAATGCTTAGACATAGTACATGTTCTACCGGTTTCATGCAAGCGAATGCTTGACGAGGATAAGTTGGGAAAAGTTTCTGATAAACGCGTGCGGCAGACTCTACAAGGACTTGTCCAGGAAAGAACAATTGCAGTCTCTGTGGAGCACCAATTTGCTATTTTTCATCACGAAATGTGCAACTTAATTGTTGCCTCATTCAGTCTTATTTTCCAGGGTAACATTGCAGATCTATCATGTAAATTTTTTGACAAATCGGTCCTGTCGGTAGCACGAAACAACTGCAGTGGTTGGGCAGCTTCTTTGGTGTCCAATCCGCAGAGTTGTCATTCTCGGAAAATTGAGTCCACAATGGAAATATTGAGAAAAGTATCATCGGCTTCAAATGAGTGGAAGGGTGATATTCAGTGCATTCGAGCCATACTAAGCATTCTGGATGAACGTCTACACAGAGCGTCTTCAAATACCGTTGCCACATTGTTGGTGAAGTCACTATGGTTTCTCCTGGATAAAGCTTTACTAAGATGGGATGGGTCTCCTAGAATGTCTCTGGCTTATCTTGTCTTTGCTAATCTGACTGACCTCGTTAACGGGAAAGAGTCAGAACTTCAATCGTCGAGCTCCTGTATGAGTGTTCTGCCGAAGATCGTTCAACAACTGACTTCGCAGCTTGACACCAGCCGCTGTGTAACTAGCACGGGCAACGTCGAGACAACCTCGTACCCCATCGCTCCCTGGCGTTTGCTGCTAAATGCTGTCCGGCTATCGGAAGCTGCCACTGTAAACTCTCAACATTTTATCAATGGCGTTTACCGGCTTTCCTACAAGCAGTTCCAGTTCGTATGTGACACCCTGGATAAAGAATTGTCAGGCACGTACAATGAGAAGGCACTTGCTAACCTGGGTTACCAAATTTGTGACACTGGGACGAAACAGAGTGAGTCTGTTAACATGCTTCGTGCTCAAATACCCTCCGGAGGCATAGCAGCAATTCTGCTCCTCACGGCTGGAACGCTGGGTCAGCAAAGACCGCAAGATATCCAGGACGTCCTTTTGTTGACCGCTTCGGCTCTCTCTGTTGAGAGCTATCGAGAACAAATGCATATTTCCGACGCCGCCTACAAGAATCTCTTCAAAGAGATGGAACAGGGTTGGCGTGATTTAAGTGCTCTCAGTAACAGCTCCGACGTTCTCCCGTTTTCGGCGCGACTCTCGTCGTTGATTCGACTCGCTCCCACTCAAAAGAGTGTGTGTTCCCTACATGGATGTAGCGACGCAGATCCTTATGAAGCCGCTATTGTTCTCATGGAAGCGTACGAAGACTCTCAGCGGGAGCTTACGTCAGTGAGGGAGAAAATGTCTTCCTTGACAGATAACTACCAGAGACAACTTGAGGAACTCGAAGCCCAATTGAGGAACGCTCGAAACGAAAGGGAAACGTTTCAGAACGAAATATCCAGACTGTATGAAGAGAAGAGTTCGAATTATGAGGCCTATCAACAGATGAAGAAAGATAGGGACTATTTCGAACGCTGCTGGGAACAACTACAGCGGCATGAACAACAGGAGAGGGAGCAGCAAGATGATGACATTGCTCGGTTGCGAAGCGAGCTGCAGCAGGCACAACAAGATAACGACGGGCTAAGAAAGCAACTTCGGCAGAAGATGAAACTTGAAAAAGAAATAAAACGTCTTTTATCAGGAAATGACACATCCACATGTCGACAAGATGCAACAGAGGTTTTGAGTCAGTGGATCGAGGCGTCGCAGAATACAACTGGCGTTTCGCATGGAAATGAGGACCACTTTACAATGAATGATGAGGAAATAGAAAACGCCTTAACTAATTCTGAGGAGGAAGCAAATGCCGCTCTAGAGTCCCAGTCCAATCTACAAGAAGGTGGTAATGTCGTGAATGACCTCTCCCGGCGGTTTTCCTACATTTCTCCCGTTACGAATCGGGGCAGCGTTAGCCAAAATTATCTTGGTTGTGGATCCAAAGCAGACTTGTCAGGAGATGAACAGGTTGCCACTCAGCGAACCCAACATAATAATGCCCCAGGTTATGAGGATGATAGAGGACAAGAGATCTCTTCAGATGTGCTCCGCACTCAGTCCCGACGGGCACACAAGCGTCCAACAAGGACTCCAAAAAGCGCTCTCCGAAAACAACTGACGCCTACAACAAAACGCGTCACCATCTCTTCGCCTGTGTCTCGCCGCCAGCATAGCTCTCAGCAGACAGTGAATCAGCAGAACCATAAGCAAGGGAGCAATAATAACTCGACACTATGGCAAGCTTTCGAGGATCTGCCGGTGGAAGAAGCTGTCCATGCGGCTTCGCGACAAGATCAGAAGCAGCATGTAGATGACGGTACTACTGTTACCGGAAATAAGTTCGTGTATTCTCCAAGTCCTGTGAGGACTCCTAAAACCCGTCGCGTAAGCTCGTCCGCTAAAAAGAAGCCACAGCGGCCGGGCTCTCGTTCCAAAAACCGTGACGACGACAACGGGCAGCACTACCATCACTATTATTCCAACGAAGATGATTGGCTACTGCACGAGCAACAACATCATCAGGAGCATCATCGCCGTGGGGGTGGCGCCGAGGAGGAAGACAAAGAGAACATGTTGGATGCTCTCGTAACGGATATCACTGCAAGTACATTCCACGGCTACGAATGAACACCAACCTCTCTTGCCCACATTAAGTTCGTTGGCATCATGATTATCACTCTTCTTGCTGTTGTTTACGAGGAGGAATTATTCTGCTCCTCATCCAAAAGTTTCTTCCAAGTTTCTTTGGAAGGATGCCGTCTGCGTGCGTACGTACGTATGTATATAAATATAAGTAAAATGAAAAAAAATAAAAATTCACTACCACTAACTAATAAATGATGTGCATGCACTTACCTGGCATGGTTTTCCTCCACCCTCTGCTGCTTCTCCTTCTGCACACGCATACACGTCATTTTGTCTTGAATGCTCCACTACATATACTATACTATAATGAATGAAATGCAAGCAATTAATAGTACCTTAAAACATCTGTCTAAATTACGCTTATAGTCATTGCAATGCCCGAAAAATTTGAGAAAAGGGTGCTCCTGATGACAGCGCACGAGGTCATCTACCTCCTGTAGGTATTATAAGGCACTGGGATGATATAATGCACGATAGAAGTATTACGCAGGTACGCACGTACCTGCTGGCACAAAGGATGGGGTCGGAAGAGAGGAGGATGCATGGTTTACACTCGGGGTGGGTAGAATACGGACTCAATCAATCCCATGCGCGTGGATTACTCTAGATATTCTATACGACGTACTACGTCCGTCTATCTACGGTATCCAGGTAGACAATGGATCATCTTCAACACCCCAAATAATCAAGGAAGATCCGGTTGAGACTTTGGATTCTCGGGTCTACACCGTCGCTGGAGAGCGATTGGGGTAGTAGACCGTCATGACAAGCCTCTTTGGGGAGAAGATGGTATTTGAGAGAAGAACTATAAACAAAGTGCTGCTTCCCTCGGGAGGTACCCCTCTCGACACGAATGAGACTTGTTCCTTTCGCTTAGCAGGAAGCGAAAGAGAGACTCATTCCACGTGCCGAGAGGGCTTAACCTCAGCATCCGGTCTTGGTGGCGTCCTTGCCACTGCTCTTGCTGACACTCAAAGTGGTGAAATTCTCCGCGCAAGTAGGATGAATGCCGACAGTCCTCAAGAAGCTGTGATATGTAGCACCCAAACGGATGGCCACTCCTACACCTTGGGTAACTTCTCCGGCATTGGGGCCGAGGTAATGGAACCCAACCACTCGCTCATCATCGGCTTTATTGACCACGAGTTTCGTGTAGCAAGCATTGTCGGGGCGGTCGTGATTCAGTTCCCATTCAAGCGGTTTGAAGTTGGTGTGGTACACCTCTATGTTATCTTCGCCAAACTCCTCTATAGCCTGTTCTTCGGGGTATCCACAAGCACCGTATTCCAATGGAGTAAACACAGTTGTCGGGACTCTATTGTAGTCCATCCCTTCAGTTTTGTTGTTGAACAAGCGCTCCGAGAGAAGTTCGCCGGCTTGGATCGCAACGGGAGTTAGCTCGAGGCCATTTTCGACGATATCTCCGATCGCATAGATATGGGGAACATTGCTTTGTTCATTCTGAACAGGAATCTTTCCATTCTTGGCGACCTGAACACCTGCATTCTGAAGATCCAAACCTTTTGTGTCGGCATACCGTCCGGTAGCTGCCAATACGGTATCGAAGACATCAGAGTATTCACTGTTGTCGTCCTTCATCACGTAAGTCACCTTAAGTTTACCATCATCCTGCTTCGTTATTTCTTTCGGCACGGCTTTTCGGATAAAATGAGTTCCATGATGCTGCATGTTTTCCCCGATGATTTCCGCGCACTGCTGATCGAAACCCCGAAGCAGAATGCTGCGCACCATAACGGTGGTATCGTAACCATAGGCCGTCAAGAAACCGGCACATTCCAATGCGACGTAACTAGCACCAACAACAAGTGTCTTTCCAGGAGGTTCCGAAAGGGAGAAGAGGTCGTCGCTTGTTATGGCATATTCTCCGCCTGGTACGTCCAATTGATTAGGACGCCCCCCGACGGCAACAATGACTCTTCTTGTGGTGAAGGTCTCTTTCTTGCCTCGTTTATCTGTAGTTTCAATGGTATGAGGGTCAACGAATCTACCAAGAGCATTCTTGTATGTGACTTTCTTCGTCCGCAGCGCAGCCCTGTGGGTCATTGATCCCAAAGTTACTAATGCAGATGGCGTACACAATCCATCATAGAAGGGGCCTTACTTGTATCCAAAGTTGATGCTCTTAATATACTCTTGAATTTTTTCGACAAATGTTCCCCAGTCGAATTTCGTCTCGCCGAATTGCCACCCAAACTGCTAGTGAACAAGGGACGAAACGGTGATCACATCATTTCTTATAAAGGCAAAAACCTTCGGAAAAGGAAACGTACCTGACGTGCATCTTCCATATAATCTCCAAGTTGAGCTGCTTGATGCATGAGTTTCTTAGGGATACATCCTACGTTGACGCACGTGCCTCCAAGACCCCATTTGGTTCCATGCGGCGAAGGCTTCACGTAGTCCAGGCATGCCACTTTAGCTCCTAAATCAGCAGCCTTTTTGCCGGCGGCCAAACCACCGGAGCCACCTCCGATAACCACGAGGTCGAAATCGTAGCCTCCTTCGGGGGCTTCTTCTTGTTCGCTCCCACGAAGATTGCCATTTTGCATTTGAACATCCTTGTCTTCTGTGTCGTTCTCATGAGTAACCCGTGGAGGTCTGGCAATGCTGGCTCCAGTCATAAAGTTTTCTCTAATGAACTCTTGTGTTTCGTCGAATCCACCCAAGAACTGCAACACACCCATAGTTTGTCTCGTTCGCTCCCGTGTCAAGAAGTTAACCAATCTGAAGTTTCATCACTCACATCATTGTCATTCATCCATACCGCTGGGGATGAAGAATGCGCCTCGGCACGTGGTCCCAATGACTGCAACAGTGAAATCATGAGTTTTTGACGCTTGAATGCACAGGTTATACGTCATTACACAGGCGGGAATTCCGGCAGAACATCTTCGGCCGAACTTCCACCGAAGGGTTCAACGAGGGGGGGAAGAATTCATCCCCTCGTAGCTCATGCTACAAAATGTCTTACCTTTCGCTTTTCGAACCAGAATGATCTAAACTCATCTCGAGAGCCTTGTTCGTGCTTTTCAATGGTCAATTGACTGGGAGAAAGCTCAGCAATGCCCTCGAGAATCCGTACGCAGCGGCTGTAGAACGGGCCTGTATACATGCCATATACATGTCCAATCACTACTATAAGGGTACCATATGAAAGAGAATCGATTTTTCTATCACGTACATGCTGTCCACCCGGAAATACTCAATTTTAAAGGGGACATTATAGTCCCTTAAAAAACTTCCTTTTTTGTTCTCTCAGACCACTGAAAGTGAGTTTATTCACCCACTTTCCACTATCTATGACTGTTGTTACCACTCCTACGAGTACGTAACAACCCTATTATTGTATACTGAAATGAGAGGGTATGCCATCCAAACAACCCTAACGCAATTATCCGTGCCACTACTCGGTGGAACTTCTGAGGAAGCCCCAGAGGAGATATTATGGTATATTACAACGAATTGGACAGAAGTGCCTCCAGATTTCATAAGAGACGACAAACATGGTGAGAGCAGAGCTGGATACTGCAGATCCATATACAGGCAACTACCGGATTGACCTTTTCCTGGGAACAATGGAGTAAAATGACGTGCGCATGCCGAGATTTTATACATTGTTTGTTCACGCAACATCCTTTACTTTTACTAGGCGAATTGCTTTAAACAAGCCTCGCGGAGAGGCTGGAAGCATTCTTTGTTTAGCCGATGGTACAACATCTCCACAGCAGAGATACAAGCCTCCTTCCACTCTCAAGTACAGAAAGTCCTTCACCCCCTTGGACCCATTCCAGGCCTGGAATGTGGGAGTTCTAGAGGCCCGCGGATTTCATACCACGATATGTGGCGGGTCATCGTACCCGGTCTCTCGGAAGGGTCGATGGATACTATCTCCAAACACCGGCTCATTTCCTTCTCCTGTACCGTCAGCCTCATCCTACTCCATGTCCCGCTTTAACAGCCTTCTCTGACACAAGGTCGAGAGCAGTTGAGAAGTCGGAGCTTTGAGTTTTCCAACGCTTCCTTCAAACTTGTAGAAAGATAAATGAAGCACATCTGTAATAATCAGTATGGCCACAGCAGCCATCGCCACTCTTATAGGAAGACCTGTCATACTTGCGGACATGTCAACAAGTGGGACTCCAGGTCTCAAATTCCCTTTTATTCTTCAGATCCCTGCACATTGCCTTCAATAATCCGCCTTGGCTAGTTTTTCCACTAAACATGTGTTGTCCTACCACCTCATGAGGCTGATTCATCGACCCTCTAATGCTCTTAGACGACGTTTCATCAAGACTGCATTTGATGGCTGTTTACTAATTTCCAGTCCATATAACCCGATCCGAATCATCCGGGTATCTCACCATCTTGTCTAGTGCTGGCCTTTTCGAAGAAGTAGGACTTGGGATGTTCTTCATATTGCACAAGTACCTCTGTTAACCACTACCAAGGATCCTCCTCGTATTCCCAATTTCGCTGAGACAACTTCGCCAGTATGGGCTAATGCCCCTTTCTCGTTGGCGACGATTGTTTTTCCTTTCCGTCTGAATGTGAATATTCTCTGTTGAGCCAACAAAACGATTGGAAACAAAGTACGCGTCGTTTCGTCTCTGGATGACAATGTTAGTCAATGGAGAGCCACACTCTATAGCTCGAAATCGTCAAAGCTTTCCAATCCTGTCTGGCAACGGAATGAAACTTGAGTTTTACAAACAAACAAAAATATAATACATATTTCCGCTTTGCACCGCTGGTCAAGCTGCTGAATTTCACACAGCGACTGTCTCATGCCATTTCATAGTGAAGCATTCCTGGGAGGACCTGTAGCCACCTCCTGAATCGATGACAGAGCTGTGCTCAGAAGTAGCCGATGCGATGGCAAATTAATAGAGGCCCACAACCGTATACAATCAGCTCCCAATGACACTGTCCTCCCGGGACATACACGTATGAGGCCCTTTTTGGCCTGTCGACAACCTTTATCGTGATCGTGTTGTGCAGTCGTACCCTTATTACGCCTTGTATAGCTAGTTTCCGACCCTTATTTCCATTTTTGAACCATCTCTATCCACTTGAAAAGCTCTCTTCGACACAATTTCAGCTCTTCGACTTGCCAGAGAACCAATTCAGCACCATATCGTACTCGTTTTTCCTGAACAAGAGCGCCAAGTCCTCCGGGGGGAAGTCGTTGAACAATTTTTCCAGTGTATCAAGGCATTCATGCCCTGCAGCCCATACAAAGTTTTTTTCTCTCTCTCTTGTAAGTGGATAAGAAGGGAAGAATTGTATTTTCATGGGTTTGCATACCTTGTTTAATGAGCTCCTCAGGAGGAGGAGGAGGAGGGGAAGGAGGCTTCAGATCATCCTCTTCTATCTGTCCTCGCTGGAGCCTATGCACATATCCGAAGACTTCGAAAGCATCTCGAGCATTTTGTGCAAGCTTGGACCGTAGCATGGGAGTGGGTGCTGTCCGAGCTACTTGCAAGGAGCGACGATACAGCCGTCTTCCTTGAAGCGCTAGTCGTTTATGCATGGCGGATAACCATGCTTCATATGGCAAATATACCTGGAACCTCGTGAATAGTTGCAAACAAAATGGGGAATGGCAATATTCGATTCAATTCAATTCAATTCATGCTAATTTTTAGTGACTGGTGGAATCGATGACTCAACGAGATTCGCTGCGCCACCCAACAGTAGCAGACACGTCTTCCGGTAGGAGCAATACACCAATACCACACTTATAGATTGAGAGACATTGGAAAGATGTTCAAAGATTCGGTCGATAATAGCGTTTTAAGAACAGCAATTCTTGTTAATATATGTGTAAGACGCCGCAGAGGCCTCTATGACGATATAGTATATATACTATATCGTCATAGAGGCCTCTACGGCGTCTTACAGCCAGCTTCGTCCACCTTGGAACTAGAACGTGTTACTAGGCTTCCAAATCCGTTGCTATTGAAGGCGATTTTAAGAATATCCATGAATATCTCCACACTTGCAATCCCATCATCCATCCTTTCCTACTATCGACTTCTTCATTGGCCGCATGCAATTTTCATATGAGCTCAACTTACCCCACGGTCGTTTGAACGACTCCACTACCGAGTTCGGATGTTGACAATACATTATAGACCCCACTTAAATAATGAACATTGCATAAAGCCCACATGCCTCTAGTTAGCACCCATGTGAAGGAACAAACAAACCTGTTAGCACACAATTGAACCGAAAGTTTGTCCCGTTAGCACACAATTGGGCTTTTGCGATTCTGTTATCACAAAAGTGAAAATACCCGTAAATTTTTTTGAATTCTATTGGGACCACACAAACTTTTTCTCGAATTGGGACCTAGGGCTATTTTTTTCCGCATTATTGGGACAGGATAGTGTTTATGCGAAAAATTTAACATCCGGTCCCAATTCAGCGAAGTATG